>CM055272.1:56421144-56478943 GCA_029237695.1 Conchocele bisecta | reverse complement strand
TGACACGGTATTCTTCAAATATTTGTAGATTGTATATGAACCCGCATAGCTAATTGGATTATTAAGATGAAAGTATATCTTCGTCAAGTGTTATTTCCAACCCATATTCGCAAACTGATGTAATTTTTAACGTTTCATTTTATATGAAATCCAGAACTCATATTGGTGCAAATGTATGTGATAACTATGCACACAAAGATACCATTTGATTGGCTGATTTTCTAAAGAGTGCTTAAGTGATAAGATTTGATTGGCTGCTTCTCTCAAAAAGCGCTTTTATGTAAAATAAAAACACTTTTCCTTCTACATCGTGAAGGTTTGATTGCCACGCATTGCGCAATACACAACTACATGTACAGGTTTAACTTATCGACGCGAATTGTGTACTGGTTGTACAATTATATCGACCCACAATGTGTACCGATTGAACTGCGGGTTTTGCTATACAACGTATAGTGCGGGTCGGGGTGGCGCATAACTATCATTTCTCTGTCATCAGTGGGCGACGTTGTTGTTGTTGTAACCACGTGATCATGCACCTTGGGGTTGGGTTATGCAAGATATGATATGCTTTGGGGCCCAGATACGGTAGTGTCGCGGCTTGTCGTTATACATGAAATGATATTATTCGAATTTAATTGCGGCAACACAGCGTTTATCTGTTGTTAATTATTTTATTAGAAGACGCCCTTGATTTCGACTTATGTTTAAGGGTGGGAATTGGCTCGAACATCTTCCATACCCGTAACGCCCTTGAACGTGGTGCGGACTAGTTATCACGGTTATAGGCGAAACATGAAGATGAGACAAGGGCGATAATTTGGTACTTACAATGCTTACAATACCTTCCTTACCATGTCGCATACAAAGAGTGAGGTAATCGGTCATATATGTGGCTGTGACTGGAGAAATGGGGCTTATGGGATTTGTGACCAGTGTAGCCCCCGATCAGATCGGACGCTCATGTAGCGTAAAAAACTATCAAACTTTCTTGTTAGAAGCATAACGAGATATCGCTCATTTTCTTAGGTTTGGTAAATGTTTGTTTGTTTGTTTGCTGGGGTTTAACGGCCTATCAACCACTAAGGTCATGTAAGGCCGGATCAATGGGTTTAGTACTAACTACCATATATTACCTGTACAAGTACATGTACATGTTCAGGTTTGGTAAAACAGGATTTAACTGTATGTATATTGGTTTTCTGAACGCGCACTTTGAGGGAGAAATTTTCAATTTTAGGATAAATTTATTAATTTTTATTATTCTGAATGTATTACATTATCGTATGTGGCTGTGACTGGAGAAATGGGACTTATCGGTTTTGTGACCAGTGTAGATCCAGATCAGCCTGTGCCTCCGCACTGTCTGATCAGGATCTGCACTGTTCGCCATTCCATCAATGAAACACCCGTCATGCTTCTAATAAGGATATAGATCGCTATGAGACTACTACATGAGTGTGCTATTTGATCAGGATCCATACTGGTCACAAATCCCATAAGCCACATTTCTCCAGTCACAGCCACATATATCATATTATCACATTCCTCCCGTTTGATATAAATATGTTAAACAAACTCAAGGTGCATGATCACGTGGTTACAACAACAACAACGTCGCCCACTTCAAAGTAAGTATTATTTGATATTTTCCTTAATATGCAACGGATTTTGATGAAATATGGCGCAGCAAACGCGCCTTCATGAGCTGCATTTGGTGGTCTATGGAGTTTGGCACAGACTTATGTCGTTTTTTTGCGAAGAATCGATTTCCGTGTCGGAGACGGAAATCGATTCTTCGCAAAAACGAAAGAAGTTTGTGCGACAATAAAGAGACCACCAAATGCAGCTTAATAAGACGCGTTTGATGCGCCATAATACATCAAAATCCGTTACGTAATAAGCGCCTTTTTAAAAGAATACGTACTTTGAATCGGTACTTGTTGTTGTTGTTAGTACCACGTGATCATACACCTTGAAACTCTGCTGTGTCTGCTTTTGTGCATCATCAAGACAACCACGACTTCATGTGGGCGTGAGTGTCTTGGTGTGCGAACATTTTTTTTTCTCGAACTGCTGCAGTGGATTTTGTTTTCTATTTTTGTTTTATAATAACGAACTAAAATAGTTGTCTTTCCTTGTTTTGTTAAAAAATGGTTAATGCATTATGTATATTTACATATTGTCAACTATAATACATCTACCGGGTATCGCCGTAAACTAGGAGCATTAACAAGACTAAAATCCCATTTTATGCTAATGGCAGTACTAATTAAGTTTGTTATGTCCTTGTTCTTGCAGCCTGAGATACCAAGTTACATGTTAGTGAGAGGACTTATATAAGCTTGCTTTCAATCCAATCACATTTGTATAATTATGTATATACTACGATTGATGCCTTACTTGTAAATAATATACAAATAAAATATGTTTAAAATTACATCACACAGTCTATCCCGTAGTTACCAAACAACGCTATGTCGATATTAAATGTGGCTGTGACTGCAGAAATGGGACTTATCGGTTTTGCGACCAGTGTAGATCCAGATCAGCCTGTGCCTCCGCACAGTCTGATCAGGATCTGCATTGTTCACCATTCCATCAATGAAATACCCGTCATGCTTCTAATAATGATATATATCGCTATGAGACTACTACATGAGTGTGCTATTTGATCAGGATCCATACTGGTCACAAATCCCATAAGCCGCATTTCTCCAGTCACAGCCAAATATATCATATTATGACAGTCCTCCCGTTTGATATCAATATGTTAAACACACTCTACTATCAAATTACATAACACAGTCTATCCCGTAGTTACCAAACAACGTGTTGGCGCCATTAAATGTGGCTGTGACTGGAGACATGTGGCCAGTGTAACTCCTGATCGATTAGGAGACACATGTAGCCTGCTAATGATCTATATTGCTTGTTAGACTACGCGGATGTACAGACTGATCTACACTCATCTGAAGCTCTGACAAGAGTTGTCAGAAGACAACGAAGCTCGCCTGTTGGCAGCTATAGGAGGTGGGCTGATGCTAGGATTACATGTGTGCAATATGAAGCCGTTACATGAAAGGAAACGGAAAGTTCCAAGTGATTTGTAGCTGTGACTGGAGAAATGGGGCTTATGTGATCTTTGACCAGTATAGCTCTTGAATAAATAGCAAACTCATGTATCCTAATCATGATCTAGATTGCTTGTTAGAAGCATGACGGGTGTTTCGTTGATGGAATGGCGAACAGTGCAGATCCGGATCAGACTGGTCGCAAAGCCAATAAGCCCTATTTCTCCAGTCACAGCCACGAATTCCTACAGTACAATCCACAACTACCACATGTTCTCTCACCTTATGTGGCCCCAGTTCCTTTGCCATCACCCTCATTAGAGCGTCCAGAGCCCCCTTTGTAGAGATATAGGTCGCCGCGCATGGGAAGCCAAGATGACTCACAATACTTGATAGAATGACGATGGAGCCACCTTCCCCTCTATCTATCATGCCTTTTGCCACAACCTATGATATATGGAAACCACTGAACCTTTTGCCACGACCTATAAGTATAAGATATTGTTCACATATTGGATGTTTAAGGAATTAAATACGAGGGAGCGTTATTATCGACAGCAGCATTTAGTTCCTGAACAATCCAGTATGTGAACAATAAGTATACATGTAGGTTCGTGTTCACGTATTGGATTTTAAGGAATTAAATGCGATGGAGCGTCAGCGATCACAGTATGTAGTTCCTTAACTCTTTGCATGCTGGGAAACTTGTGGGCTATAAATAGTTCAAAACTAGCGGACAAAAATTCTTCATATTTTCTTTTATTTCTCCTTGTAAATATCATGAATATGTCTTGGAATTTGATAAGAATTGAGTCATAAGGACTCAATTCTAATGAAAGTCCAAGACATATTTACAGTGAGAAATACAAAATATAGTCCTAATTTGTTTGGCGGATATTTTCGCCGCTAGCATGCAAAGGGTCAAAAATCCAAAATGTAAACAATAACATATTTATAATTAGCGGTGTGTATAATTAGCGGTGTGTATAATTAGCGGTGTGTATAATTTAGTATTCCATCCGAGTACTGATTGTTGATTTCCTGGGCCCGGTTGTTCAAAACATCCGTTAGCTTAATGCTTTGGTCACAATGATCGGCCGGTATACGGAGATATGGGGTAATCGGGAGTACACCGCTGGTTTTGACCATTTTCCCGACATCGGACAACACCGGTCCAAAAATTTTTCACACCTCATTTACATAAATGGCACCGTCCCTTGCCCTTGCCACATTCTCCTTGTTTTCCTTTGAGAGGCATCTTCTTGTCGTGTGTGTGTTGTGTCTTGTGTAGGAACGCGCTATAATGTTGTACACGACGACTGACGGGGGTTTATATAGTCCACCCGATGCCCGGCCGATGTCCGATCGGACATCGGTGGGTTACTTCCCAATGTGTAAACACACATTGGCCGGATATCGGCCCATGTCCGGTCCCAAGAAATTCTCCTTTGAGGCTACATACACCGGCCGATTACCGCTCGATTCCCGGCAGGATATCGGACGATACTTAAACGATGTGTGAAGGATATGTGGCCGATTATGAAAATCTACCGGACACCGGACAATTTTAACTTCGAGTTAAAACTCTTCGGGCACCTCCCCGATTATGCCTGAGAGACCCGGCCACCGGCCGGCCATGTCTGGTGTCCGGCCGGGGACCAGGCCAAAATGGCAAAAAATCATGCCGGGAGTACATCCTAAGCCTAATCGGAAGGTATTGTGACCAAAGCATAACGGACTGTTAAATCCTTAACTGAATGGTTAAAATCTCTGTTTTAACAGAGATTTTAACCATTCAGTTAAGGATTTAAGAATTTAACAGTCCGTTAAGCTAACTGGTGTTTTGAACAACCGGGCCCTGTCGAACAGGTAGTCCTTAAAACTGGTAACATGTAGCTTATTGGGGTTAAATCTTGCAATATGTGAAATACGTTGAGCGCGATACTGTTCAGCGATTGGTTTAGAAAGTAGGGCTAAATATAACCCTCAGTAACTGGCATGGACTGTGATATGTTACTTTAAAGGTACATGCCCACTCAGTAGGCACAAACTGTTCTTTATAGGAATTAAAGGTACATGCCCACTCAGTAGGCACAAACTGTTCTTTATAGGAATTACATAAGTTTATACTTGTGTCACTATTCCACAAGTTCCAAAAATTACGAATGCCCGCTATACAGATATAATCATTTAGTAATATTTATTTTCCTGATAGTGACGCGCGGTGGTATCAGGTAATTTTTATATGCAAATGAGGCATGATATTGTTTAATTATTTATGCTAATTCAATACGGCACACGAAAACCGAAAAAAATTATACTTTCGACATTTTATAAAGTAAGAGCATTGCACCTCAACAAATAAATACAGAGAACAAATAGTAATGTCCGTTAACATTTTAAGGAAACACGGTTATCGTCCCTGATATCAGTGTAGACATTTACGTCTGATATAAAATGTATAATACTGCCGATCAATACGTTTGCCAGAAAATGTCCCAGATGATGTCTCTGATATAAAGAACATTTGTGCCTACTGAGTGGGCATGTACCTTTAAAGACCGATACAACCATCACAGAATGATATTCAGAATAGTGCATGTATTAAAAATGCGTTTTTGTATTTAAAACTATGAAAATTACTTGCAAACAGTGCAGATCCTGATGAGACGGCTCGTCACGAGCCGGCTCATCTGGATCTACACTGTTTGCAAGCGTCACGAGCCGTCTCATCAGGATCTGCACTGTTTGCAAGCACCGCTATATAGAGGGCTGTAGTGTTGAAAGGGTCATAACGCAACAAGGAGGTAGACATGTTATTGGACACGTGACCGCAGTGTCCCGTGTGATTTTGATGAATCGATTCCAACAATTTGGATTGGTAACGAATTGCAATTTATCCTCATAATAAAGTGTTTTGTCAAAAGGTCGTGGGGTCAGTTTCTAAAATGACGCGCCATAAGAACTTGTCATATACCGATGCCTGGTTCATTTTTGCAACCAATAATAAACAAAAATGCCAATTATCATATCATCTTGTAAATATAAATTTAATATTCAATCGGCAGGTGAGAGTTGTTTTACATTTGGCCCTAAACGTTGATGTTTCTCTGCAAATCTTTCTCATTTCTCACCAAATGTTCATGTTGTTACCACTCAGTTGAACCGTCTCGACGAGACGGTTCAACTGAGTGGTAACACAATACACGTTGAGTGTGTGGTGGGTGGGATCGCCGACCTTCGCCGGATCAATCTCATGATGCTTCTCACGCCCCTGTTTGACAGTTCAATGTTCTAGCTGTTAAACTACCAGATATATCTACATACCTGTGAAACATTAACGGCCCCACTCACATTCACAGCAAACGAACTGAAACAAACAAGATCATATGAGACACGCCATGTGATTTTATACCTGTGCGTAATTTCATTAAATACGTTCACAAAGAAAAGTCAAAAGTTTACAACATTTTCAGAGTACGGAATACAATTCCGCATGTTTTCTGAAAATGCTGTCAACTTTTAACGTCATTTATCGCCATCGTAAATTTTGTAAATATTTTTCATGAAATATCGCACATGTTGTTAGGTACATAATGTGGTTGTGATTGGAGAAATTGGGTCTATGGGATTTCTGGCAAGTGTAGCTCCTGATCAAATACATGTAGCACACTCGTGTAGATTGATATCGATCTATATTGATTGTCGAGTGTCTCATTGATGTAATGGCGTACAGTGCCGATCCTGATCAGACTGTGCGGATACACAGGCTGATCTGGATCTACACTGGTCGCACATCCCGTAAGCCCCATTTCTCCAATCGCAACCACATCTTCAGTACTGTAGCGCCTATGTATACTGGGAGGACAGACAACCACAATACCTGATGTCTCTAACGATAATGTCTGTTCATTATTGCAAAGCACACACGTGTCTTGGAGGGAGTCAATAATCTGATTTGACACGCACATGATGTTTAGGCGAAGACTTAGCTAACCTTATCTACTGTCTGTTTAATGTTGTGCTGCCGACGAACGTTTGGCTATTAAACAGATCAAATCTAAAAACTATTTAATTGTAAGTACTTTTTCATCAATATAAAAAAGTCACCCTCCCAAAAATTAAATTTTGATGAAATTCCATAAAATATTGATTTACTTGCGAATTTTACTATGGGAATTTAACATAAACTTTTGTTTTCTTAGTTACATCATTTCCAAGCTATCTCACCAGGTTTCGGAGTCAATTTCCAAAATATTTCGTTTTTTATCCTCCTGGTCCTCCTCCTCTTCCTTTTTGCCCCATGTCTTTTTCGCAATTATAGAGAATAGTAGGTTAGTGCCGTGAATGGGAAAAAATATCTGGCAAGGCTCAGGAAACGGGATGGGGGAGGCTCTGCCTCTATTTATCCCGTCAACACCTACAAATGGCTGTAAAATGCAAAAATAGTATTGACTGGATATCAAAATATGTTTCACGGCACCGTGTTTCACGGCACATACGCACTGTGTTGACGGGATAATTAAAGGTACATGCCCACTCAGTAGGAACAAACTGTTCTTTATATTAGAGACATCATTTGAGACATTTTCTGGCAAAATAAACATTCATTCACCATTAGCCCACGTATTGATTGGCAATATTATACATTTTATATCAGATGTAAATTTCCACACTGATATCAGGGGCGATAATCGTCTTTCCTTAAAATGTTAACGGCCATTATTATTTATTAGATGTATATATTTTTGGATGTGCAATGATCATACTTTATAATCTGTTCGTGTCACTATCAATATAATACATATTACTAAATGATTTTATTTGTATAGCGGGCACTCGTAATTTTTAGAACGTGGAAAAGTGACACAATTATACACTTATTTAATTACTGTAAAGAACACGGTGTGTCTACTGAGTGGGCATTTACCTCAGTTTAATTAATACATATGGGCCGCGCTCTGTGAAAACCGGCCTTAATGACAACGTCATGAAAGCCTGAAAATGACGTCGCAAAGTTACGCTTGAAACCAACGTCACGTCGGATTTTGACACTTGAAATAGTTGCGTCATTTCAATAAGTTGACGTTGTCCTATATATAACCGTACTGTACGTTTTACTATTTGTGGCTCACAAACATTTTAATGCTGGATACGCGTAGCAGAATTTTACAGTTGTTTCCATAGTGGTTCAGACAGTTGTCTGTTTTTTCGGTTTCCTTCAAGGAAACATGTAGTGATTTTATATATGGACGACATTTGAAACTAAATAACCATACAACCGGTAATTTTTAGATAACACCATCACATAATCAGTATTATGTAACAAATAGAACTGGGCACAGGGCTTAATTCGTTTAATTTACTGTTTCGCCTGTCGAATATTTCAAAAGTCAACATAAAACTACGATTTGGAAATTTTCAGAAAAATAAGGTATCACAGATGTATAATTATGGTAGTGCCAAAATATACGCCGCTCCTGGCATATCTCATCATGGTGACACTGTGCCAAACATGTTTTAGTATTTAGTGTGTTGGTATTGTGTCACACGCATATTTACTGCGCCACAATAATCATGGTTATATCAGATTATTGTAATACATAAGTGTCGCACCAAAGACATAGCCTACCTGATGTTTCTATCTGTATCTTCTACCACTTACGTGTTCGGTGTCACGTAATATTTAACGACTTTCAAAAATATCGCATTGAATCAGCCGTATGATTGCCGTTTGATAACAATGTAAATATTCTTTAAAATGACCACTTGTAAATATGGTTATATGAATGTATAGCAATTTTACTAGTATATTTGCAATCATTGCAGACACTGATCAGACTGCACAGATGCACAGGTCTCCAACATTTACACATTTAAGAAGTCCGACTTTGCCAGACTGTTGTTAATTGTCTTACATTGTACTACATTGTACTAAATAGTACACGTCTGCGTGCTTTGTTTGTTATCAAAGGGCCATTCTAGTCGGAGGCGTGTAAATAATATAATACAAAAGCACATGTACACCTTAAACGCATCTACATTCAAATGAGCCGCTTCGAACAATAGTCGCAGGGAGTGGAGCGTCATTTCAACAAAATCAATGTTGTGATCGGGACAAATTTAGCCTGAGTGTGTAAATCACTGACTGTGTTATAGTGCGCAGTTATGCAAAATACATGTACGTATGTACAGTAGCTCCTTACCTATTTGTATACACTAATATCGTATACATATCGTAATCGTATAGTATTGGTATATTTAATGAGCATATGTAAGATCATATAATATTGGTATGTTTGTACAGTATCATCGTATAGTACAAACGTACTATACGAATAGTATACAAACATACGATATCCATTCGTATATACGATATATCCGTACGGATATGGTATGAATATACCATACCCGAAGTGTGGCTTTTCATTCTACTGAAAACACCTCTCATTTTAAAGAAATTCTCGACTCCAAAGAGGACCAAATATTAGGGGCGGACCAAATATTAGGGAAAATAGTACACTGCAACACCGTTAATATATCGTATACATTTATGGTATGCAGGTACATTTATACCGTACACAAATCTGGTATGTTTGTACGATACAAACGTACCAGAATTATACACATGCATAAAAATCGTATAAACGTACGATTTGAATGGTATATCTATACGATATTGGTTGGTATGTATGTTACAAACATACCATATGTTAATATTATATGCATATCGATTAGAAAACATATCGTATCGGTATAGTATACGTATAGTATTGGTATAGTACGTATAGTTGACCTGCAGAAAAGCGCTACTGTACGCCAATGTGCTTTTCAGGGGCGGACCCATAATTTCAGATTAGGGTGGGGGGGGGTGGGATTTCTTAATTGAAATAGTTTACTATACTTTCGAACTAGCACCGTTTGTTCGTCGACCAAGCGGAGCTGGGGAGACTGCTAGGTGGGTCCGGCGGTATGCCCTCCGGAATATGTTTGATATTTACACCCCATTTTGCTGCGTTATGGCGCATTTTAGAGCAAACATATCTTTACTCGCCAAATTTTAGGGGTGGGGTGGGGGGGGCGCAGAACATCTGTAAACCAAGACTTGCATAAATATGATGCAATATGCATATGTACATAACACATTCAGAGGCGGAATCAGGGGGAGGGGAGGGACCGGGGGCCTGGGCCCAGCCCCCCCCCCCCCCCTCCCCCTTCTGAAATCCCCGATTTCTTTTGATTTTATTTTTTTTTACGATTGTATGGACTGTTATGATTGTTATGATCTTCAAATATATGAAAACAATGCAGTATAATGGCTTCCTCAATTCAAAAATTGTACGGGGGGCATGCCCCCTGACCCCCCTAGCCAACTCCCTCGCTCCGTCAGTCGACGAACGAGCATACCTCGTTCAAGTTCCATGTGCCCCCCCCCCCTTGGTGAAATCCTGGATCCGCCACTGACATTGTTTTATAAATTCATGCAGATTAATGATCAGGGTGTGTCTACATATTGGATTATCGATATAGTAAGTTAAGACTTGTCGCATTCAAATGAAGGTTAGCGTGACATAGACAGAAAACATACAGGTGCCCGAGTACAGCCGACATGAAAAATACCTAGTCAGCTGTATTCGGCTGACAAACCCAATCCATATTTTCTTTTCATTTGAATAAGCGTGATGTCAGATCAACGGTTTTCCGGAGAAAAACAATATGTGCCGATTCGTCTTACAGATTACATTCAATTACATTCTATGGCGCGCCATCGACTATGTACTAGTTTTAATGTATGTAAAGGTACATGCCCACTCAGTAGGCACAAAATATTCTTGATAGGAATTAAATAAGTGTATCATTGTGTCACCATTCCACTAGTTGTACAACATTAGTAGTGCCAGCTATAGAGATATAATAATTTAGTAATATTTGTTTTACTCATAGTGACTCGCGGTGGTATTAGGCTATTTTCATATGCAAATGAGGCATGACATTTTTATTAGCCGATCTATTTATAGATCGGCTATATATTGGTTATCCATTGGTTTGTGAAAATGTTTGTAACCACCCTTTTCTACTATATTATATAATCTACAAACGCGAAATTTGTTGTATCACTTCCAAATTACATCAACCGGATAATTTTTCATTTTTGGCCATTATCTCTGTTGAAAACTTTAAATATAGCGAAATAACACAATTTGGCTATAAATAAACGTTTTCACTACAACAGTTCTGTAAACTAAAGTTAGGCGGTTTGCAATTTGGCTATAAATAAACGTTTTAACTACAAGAGTTCGGTAAACTAAAGCTAGGCGGTTTGCAATTTGGCTATAAATAAACGTTTTAACTATAAGAGTTCGGTAAACTAAAGTTAGGCGGTTTGCAATTTGGCTATAAATAAACGTTTTATCTACAGCAGTTCGATAAACTAAAGTTAGGCGGTTTGCCTTCTAGTCCAGGGGCAATTGTAGGTATATATATAAGATTCCGGCACCTCGTGTTAATTCATGGCACCCGGTGTTTTTATAAACTTGAATGTATAAGGTTTACAAACAATCAGGGTGCCATTTTTTAAATGACTTTTCATTTAATTATTTATACAAATTAATTGCGTCACCTGAACAAATAATATTTCGGCCAGGATTATTAAAAAGTATGATCATTACACATCAACACATAAATACAGAGAATAAATAGTAATGTCCGTTAACATTTTAAGGAAACACTATTATCGCCCCTGATATCAGTGTGGAAATTTACATCTGATATAAATTGTATAGTAATGCCAATCAGTACGTGGGATTTTATGGTGAAATGAACGCTTATTTTGCCTGAAAATTTCATATCTACAGAATATACAAAACTATATATAAAGAACAGTGTGTGCCTACTGAGTGGGCATGTACCTTTAATGTTGAACGTATTGTCCTCCCCATTTACAGGTGTATTCCCATCTGTATTTGCTAAACTGTCGTATAGCCCAATGAACCAACCAGTTAATCAATACAGAAATGACATACATGGACAGTAAATATTACTGTCTGTTTCATATATTTATGTGGTTTTCTACAATTATAAATTATTAAAACGCTCAGTAAACAGGACGTCAAAAGGAATAAATCCGCATACCGAATCCGCCGTACACGCGCACACGTTTATACCTGCTGGTACATGAACTTGCCGGTTTGTCTTTCTTTGTCTTTGTAGGTTTTCTCGTGACGCGGCTCATATATGTGTTCAATACAAGTAAATATAAGAAATAAAACCTTGAGACCTTGCGTTTACTGTCGAATGAAACATATTTGGTCTTTTTAAAGTTTGCGAGTAGTATTCGACGCACTTTAAACAGACCAAATATTTTTCATACTGAAGTAAACGCAACAGACCATGGATTTATTCCTTAAAATGATATACTTGACCTCGGCCAGCCCCCGTAACGAGAGCCCTTTTTCCATCGAATCGAAATGTAGCCGCCATGTTGAATCGCCAGCAATCAGGTCTTTGTGTTTACTCATATACAAAAGCCGTATACGTGGCTGTGATTAGAAAAA
Organism: Conchocele bisecta; assembly: GCA_029237695.1. NCBI lineage: Eukaryota > Metazoa > Mollusca > Bivalvia > Lucinida > Thyasiridae > Conchocele > Conchocele bisecta. The sequence continues at coordinate 56,466,315 of CM055272.1, read as the reverse complement.
CCCGGCTATGGCATATGTGACTATTGTAGACCCAGATCAGCCTACGCATTGGCGCAATCTGATCAGGGTCTACACTATTCACCATTCAAATATGTATTATGATTCCAACAAACATTTTACATCCATAACCGGCTACAGGAGTTTGATAGTCGATAAGGAGCTGGACTGGGCACCAATACCATACGCCACATTTCAGACACGCCATGTGAATTTGTACCTTCGGACATAATTTCATGAAATACGTTTACAAAATTTACAATATTTTCCGTAAATTGCGTCAAAAGTTGACAAAATTTTCAGAGCACATGCGGAATATTCCGCATGTACTCTGATTTTTTTTTCAACTTTTGACTTTATTTATGAAAAATATTGTAAATTTTGTAAACGTATTTCATTGAATTACGCAGATGTCCGACGGTACAAAACCGACGCATTTCAGACGCGCCATGTGAATTTGTACCTTCGGACATCTGCGTATTTCATGAAATACGTTTACAAAATTTACAATATTTTCTGGAAATGGCGTCAACAATTGACAAAATTCTCCAAGTACATGCGGAATTATCATGTCAACTTTTGACTTTATTAATGAAAATTATTATAAATTTTGTAAACGTATTTAATGAAATTACGCAGGTGTCTCATTTATGACTGTGCCTGGATGGGGACGAAATAGTGTGTATTCTAATCACACTGTGCAGATGTGTCGTCTGCTGAATATTTTTTATTTTTCCATTTTTCTCATCAAAAACTTGGTTTGGCAGCTCTTTAGAATCATTTCCAATGGAAATGATTCTAAAATGCTGCCAAACCATGTTTTTACTGAGAGAAAAGACAAAATATGAATTATCAGCAGACGACTATTTTCGTTTCCCGCATTCTAAGGGTTAAGAATTTTCACAAGCCATGGACATACAATCCTTTGTCCCAGCACAAGAATACAAAAACACAGCTAGTACATGCAAATTATGGACCAGAATAGGTTACCAGTAGCTTATTTCACCAACATTGCAAAGTATACTTTTCTAGCAAAGTATACTTTGAGGGAGTAATCATTTATTTTTCCTGAAATGCATTATTTCATATAGAACTAACGACTGCATATATTTGATGATTAAAAGTATGCAGAATTATTATACTGAAGTTATCACATTATCACAGCCAAAATGGCTGTGATAATGTAATAAATTCAGTATAATAAAAAATTATAAATTTATCCTAAAATTTAAAATTTCTCCCTCAAAGTATACTTTGCTAGAAAAGTATACTTTGCAATGTTGGTGAAATAGGCTACTGGATCTACACTGGTAGCAAATCCCGTAGGCCCCAGTTCTCCAGACACAGCCATTTATTTAATCACACATAATGATGTACGAGGGTGCGTCCATAATTAGTGTCACTTGACTATTATCTGTCTAACCGTCAAATATCCTCATTATATAGGATAACACTGTTACGGCTGAATCGCCATATATATCTCACACTCAGTCTTTTTCACGGTCTTACATACCGGCTTCGTGCGATAGGAGAATGATTTAGCTAGGTTAAATTAACCGCCTCATTGCCCCCTTCATTTAATGCACATATTTCGACTATATGGCAGATATTAGTAAATTCTGAAACAAACGGGCCAACGGTCATTGGCCTGCCATTTTTTAGGTATGCGAGCAGGCCACAGTTATTCTTGCTGGCATACGAGCATGCCATCCCATTGCACAGGCACTATGCCAACGGGCGATAAAGTATGTAGTTGTTTGCACACCACGCGGAGTATGACAAGGCAGTACATTATGCCCATATTGAGTCAGGCCAATAAGGTCACAACTATGGAAGGGTCCTTGTGTCAATACTAAACTATTTCTATCTCCTAATTAGGTGCTAGTATATCCTAATTAGGAGTTAGTATCTCCTAATTAGGAGTTAAATTAGGACTTAGTGTCTCCTAATTAGGACTTAATATCTCCTAATTAGGAGTTAAATAGGACTTATTATCTCCTAATTAGGACTTCGTATCTCCTAATTAGGAGTTAAATTATAACTTAGTATCTCCTAATTAGGACTTAGTATCTCGTAATTATGACTTACTATCTCCTAATTAGGAGTTACTAGCTCCTAATTAAGCCTGAACATAATATGTAATATATGTACTTGTGTATTTATTATACGTGTCACTGTGAAATCACAATTCCTATAAATGTATTGAACATGTTGAATACCTGTTAATTTGTAACATTTTCGATTTCTGATTCCAATGTTCAGCATAGCGTCCTGAAGTTGTCAACGGTATATTTTACCCACCACGTGGGACACATTTATATGCACATTATCTGCACACACACGTTTACATTATTGTTATGGAATTGTACAATCCTTCAAATTATCATACTCTGAAATACACCTTTTTATCGAAAAATGGGAATGATGTCTGGATTACACTTCACATAAACGTTTTATGCATAAAAATGAAACAGTCAGATGAAGGCTGTTACCGACTGATGGTCAACTCGAAAAGATAATCTATGACACATATTATTATGGTGTATTAATACGTGTCATGAATCAAATGACCTGTACTGAAGTTAGATTCTAATATGTATGTACTTGTATCTTCACCAGTAAGAAAAAAATAATTCTCGTCAAACCGACTGGGAGCAGGGAATCTGCATTCTAATCGGTAAAGCTGCGATAATTACATTGCTCCACACTGCGGACACACTGGACTGAGTAATGGTCCCATCCATATTTCGAACACAAATTGCCGCTAATTGTTCGGTGTAAAGATTGAAGCCCTGTAGCATATTTCATCAACATTGCAAAGTATACTTTACTAGCAAAGTATACTTTGAGGGAGTAATCATTTATTTTTCCTGAAATTCATTATTTCATAGAACTAACAAATGCATATATTTCATGATTAAAAGTATGCAGAATTATTATACTGAATTTATTATATTATCACAGCCAAATTGGCTGTGATAATGTAATAAATTCAGTATAATAAAAATTAATACATTTATCATAAAATTGAAAATTTCTCCCCCAAAGTATACTTTGCTACTAAAGTATACTTTGCAATGTTGATGAAATAGGCTACTGGTCCTGATTGATCAAGTGTTGATAGGTTGATGAAATAGGCTACTGACGTATGTAGTCATGATAATACAAACAAGAACAATATTTGCCCGGTCTAGTGCATCAATTAAATTCAGTAAGTAGCATAGACTTTATAGTAAGTCATACGTTAAAAACTATAAATGTTATGCTTGCCGGGCGCTAAGTAAACTATAAATGTTATTTGTTAATCAGGACCGGAAGAACTATTTGGATGATCAATGCATTCCTTTGAAAGTTTGCGATTTGACACGTACAGAAAAAATAAGCCGAATATTTTAAATTGTTTTATTTAACTAAAAACGTTAATCGGGAAACACGAACTCAACTTTCTGCGTTTGCCTAGAGCGAAAGTAACCGAAAGTAACCGAAAGTAACCATGCAAATTCGCTGTATATTTCACGTATTCTGGATAAATTAATTTAATTTAATTTACTCTTTCACCTCGAATGTTTCGAAAATCAACATAAAAATACAATTTGGAAATTTTCAGAAAAATAAGCTTATCATAGATGTAACATGGTAATGCCAAATACACGCGGCTCCTGGCATATCGTATCATGGTGACACTGGGCCAACCATGTTTTAGTATTTAGTGTGTTGGTATTGTACCGCATGCATATGCAGCCTATGCTCAATAAATGTAAATTCAATAATTGTCTACAAGAAAACATTGTTAATGTGCAATTTACAGAAGTTTGCACTTACGAACATTTTAATCGTACGAAGTTTAGTGAAACTGCCCACAGGGACGTAGCCTACAAAAACCTGGTTTTTACTGATTTGTATCTTTATTGGCTACCACTTACGTGTACCTTGTCACGCAATTTTAGCGACTTTCAAAAATATCAGATTGAATTAGCCGTACGATTGCCGTTTGAACAATGTAAATATTCTTTAAAATGGCCACTTGTAAATATGGTTATATGAATGAATAGCAATATTACAAGTATATTTGCAATTATTGCAGACACTGATATGACTGCACAGATGCACATGTCTCCAATATTTACACATTTAAGAAGTCCGACTTTGTCAGATCGTTGTTAATTTACTTATAGTCCGGGAGCAAATGTACCTATACGTCTACGAATCCGGCACCTCGTGTTAATTTTTGGCACCCGATGATTTTATGAACTTGAATGTATAATACTCCGGGTGCCATTTTTTCAAACCACATTCAAGGTCATTTCAAGGTCACAGAACTTCATGCATTCTTGATGTCCGAATAATGATATGGATATGATTGAACTGATGACCATATACATTGCTCAGAAGATCGGGAAAATAGATATTCTGCATCTTACTAGCAGAAACACCTAATACTTTTTCAATGTATGGCGGTTATCTTTTCAAAATGGCCGCCAAAAAGCTACGTTTTCAAAGATGTTGGTATGTAAGACAAGTATGTGCATACTTTCATGTATATATACCTATATTTGCAGTTCAAAGTATTGTATAAGAAATGAGTAATGCCGTTTCTTATACGCTACCATATGAGCCGCGTCGCGAGAAAACCTGTCTTCGGGAATCTGACGACGTCACAAGATTATGACGTCGTGAACTTAGCTGACGTAATTGCCGCTGAGATTTGCATGTTGCACTCTGACTTCGAAGTTTAGTTGCTTGTTTCAGAACAATAGGCTACGATACTCGCACACTGCAAGGTAAGTTGACTCTCCAAAAGACAAAATGCTACCGTAACACCCCCAAAACAAACACAAGGCTGTGTAACAAGCTGATATTGCAGTAACAATTGTCTGCAAAAATATTAGAGCGGTGTCGGGTCTGCAAAACATTCATGATGGGCCAGCAAGTCGAACAACGTCAAAAACTCTGAATCACACTCTCTCCATGCTCTTACGAATCCGGCTTCGTTGAACTAAGACATCTTTGGCTTGGAGTATTCCACCCATCATCTACAAAGTATGATAATGTCATCAACTGAAATACATTTTAAAGTGTGGCCAGTGTGAAACCAACTGAGACTTGACTATATTTCCGAGAACCAAACACAACAAGAGCATGCTGTGCATTAAATTTCTTAAGGAAGTGGCAAAATGTGCTTGTATGCCAGTGAAATAAACAGCCAATGTCGAGCTGTTTTAGTGCAGAAATTATGTAAAGTCGCTTAATTAATTTAATTACGACAGAACTTTCACCTATTGTTTGTTTTGAGACTACTGTAATGATGTTAGCAACAATGAACATTTAGAAATTGAGGTTGCCGTAGTGTTACAATGAAATGCAATAACCATTTCATTTCCGGTAAACTATTGGAACATATATAACAACAAGAATGCTGTCTATCGAACGCGAATGCCACCGGCGGCAGATTGGAGGAACTGTGATTATTTTTATTAAAACTTATTAACCAAAATGTTTGATTGACTGAACTGTATATATAATTGTATACACAAAGGTCGAACAAATGGCTAAGTTAAAAAGGCGATATTTTTGTTAAAAAATATTTTTTCTGCATAAAAACACCACGGTGCACATCTTCAATATGTATAGAAGACGTGTGTATAGTTTCAGATCGATTGACTGAGCGGTTTCGGAGGAGTTGTGTATTGGAGAAACTGTGACAAACTTCTTAACCAAAATGTGTGACGGACGGACGGTCCAAACACTATATGCCACCCGGCTTTTCGAGACCGGTGGCATAAACACATACTGTGTACATTAGTACATACTTTTCGAGACCGGTGGCATAAACACATACTGTGTACATTAGTACATGTATACATGTTTATGTACCAATTACATTTTTTATGCCACCGGGTTTCGAAGAAACGGGTGGCATATAGTGTTTGGACCGTCCGTCTGTCCGTCCGTCCATCCGTCTGTCCGTCCGTCTGTCACACTTTTCGGTTAACCATTTTGTCTCAGTTTCTCAAATATGCTGCAGGTGGCATCCGCGTTCGACATACGCATTTCTTGTTTGGTGATGTTTTACCCCATACCATTACCACTCTCAGTCTTGCAATTATCCACGGACATAGGTAGAATGTATCACATTTTGTTATGCCACCGGGTTTCGAAGAAACGGGTGGCATATATTGTTTGGACTGTCCGTCCGTCGTCCGTCCGTCCGTCACACTTTTCGGTTAACCACTTTGTCACAGTTTCTCAAATATGCTGCAGGTGGCATCCGCGTTCGACAAACGCATTTCTTGTTTTCAAATTACTATATTACTACAAATTCCAAATATGGATCTACTATGTAGTAGTAAAAGGCTATGCCAATGAAATTGCATCATGCAAACTTGAATCTCAATTCATGAGGACCTTCAATTACATGAGTGCTAAAAATAAACTGTAATGATACTGCATTCCAAATTCTTGGGGTATTTTTCATATTTTTTCACCCAAAATGGCAAGTTGGGAGTGCTTTAGAATCGTCTCAAGCCCTCCCAATTTTATATTTTGGGTGAAGAAAGAGCAAAATTACTGGCTCAGTATATTCAGTATATCTATAAAAATTTACGTACAATTGTCATATAATACATCCAAATTTCACGTTTTATGTACCTGCTGCAACATCCCTTGGTGCTCGGAAGCATACTTGCTGTGTCTCAACTTGATTTTGAAGTTTCATATTCATCTGGTCTATCAGTTGAGATAATGTAACTTCAATTGCAGTGTAGTTTCCCTCTTCCATAAGTTATTTTAACATGTGTATCGACCGTAGCGCTTGCTGCAGATCATGTTTCACACAACTACAGTCAACATCGTTGGATTCAAAACATCTTTGTGCAGTGACAATTGTTCTTTGAACATTATTTAGTATGTCTCGCTTTGCAAGTCGATCTGGATCATGTTGATGAGCCATGGGATTGGCATTTACTGCAAATGTAGTATCACTAATTTTAACTAGAGCAAGTGAGCGAGGGCCGCCGACTGAACACAGCAACCAACAAATGCAAAAATATAAGTTATTTGACCTTGACGTTGGGAATGTGGACGGCGTGGGTGAGTTATAGAATGAAAATACGGATGATGATAAACAAGTGTGTGAAGTTTCAAGTTAATCTCACTTATAGTTGCAGATATACAAGGACATAACAAACTGACGCAATTTTGTAAAAACTTTGACGCAAATATCAAAGTTATTTGACCTTAGGAATGCGGGCGGCATGGGTAGGTGATAGGATGAACATATGGATGATGATAAGCAAGTGTGTGAAGTTTAAAGTTAATCCTACTTATATTTGGAGAGATACAAGGACTTAAAAAAACATTTGATGCAAATGCTACGGACGGACGGACGGACGGACGGAAGGAAGGAAGGAAGGATGGACGGACAGACGGACGGAAGGACGGAATTACGAAAACTATATACCCCTTGACATACTTCGTATGCCGGGGGTATAATAACACACGACTATTCCAACCCCACGGATAAAGGCACAAAACAATGTTTAAACAATTGATGAATACCGAGTATTTCACTGATTTTGTAGACTACTTTCCCTCAAAATGTAAAAGTTTTGAGTGAAGGACAACAGTGGTGAAGTATATTCGTGAATCAACATTTAAATACAATTAGCCTAAAATTAATTATAATTATTGCTAATCAAACTACTTTTATAATGGGAATAACCAAATTCAATTCCCAAGTAACAAGAAAGTCAAAAATAAAGATGAAATTATATCCACACTTGTATACATTTAGTTGCAGGAAGAAACTCTGTAAAATACTCTTGTATCGTTCGTACCCAGAGTTACGGTGCCCTCCATAGGTTTCCCTTGCCGAGTATGGAATCACATCTCATTCATAAATTAGCTGTTAATTGTGACAATGTTTTCTGTATTTTTCAATTGAAAGAAATGTCAGTATTGTAAAAAAAAACTTGTAGTTCTGAAATACATTTTGTCATTTTAGTACGACTAGAACAATACATATTGCCTTTCCAATGCAATCTACATCTGTAAATATATAACAGTTCAGAGGTATTGAAATATGTTCATTTCATAATACTGACATTCGTTTCTGTGAAATACGTTTAGAAAATGTAGCATAATTAACAGATAAAGTGTGAATAAGATCTGATTCGCTATTCTACATTACATATTAGTACATGTGAAATCCCCACCTGAGGAATTTAATTCCATTGTACGTCAAATTCTGTCTTAGGACTAAGCCTAGTGTTTACCAATGTTTTTTTTGTAGCTAATTGAACATAAAAACGGAATAACTCAATGGAAATAATTGTTTGCTGAACGAAATATTACATTCAGCAATCAATGTTATACATCATATTTTACATATTCAATATGATAAGCAGAATATGAGGGTGTCGGCCACTGGTACTAAACGTGAACCGGTCAATAGTGTGTTCACTTCAAACATCTCGTGAACCAGTTTAACGTATCTGTGACAAGTATTTCCATTTAGATAATGTAACATATATACACTGTAGTCATATAAAAAAATAAATGTCGGCAAGACACACCAGATTATACGTTGAGTGTGGAGAACCGAGGCAAAAACTATCTCCGTCTGACAGCTGTGACGGCATGGAAATATCGGAAATTGCGGTTTGTTTACCTGTTTCTGCGAGACCACTGTAAACAGGAAGTAATAATTTTCTATTTTATCATTTAAACGAATGGGTGATATCATCTATTCGAAAGGATGATATCACCTATTCGTCCTGAATACATGATATCACGCATTCGAATTGGTGGTATCACCAGTTTGTGCTGAATGGATGATATTATGTATTCGAATGGGTGATATCATCACTTCAAATGCATGATATCATCACTTCAAATCAAATAGGTGATATCATCCATTCAAATAGGTGATATCATTCATTCGAATAGGTGATAACATGTATTTGAAGTGATGATATGCATTCGAATTGATGATATCATCACTTCAAATCAAATAGGTGATATCATCCATTCGAATAGATATCATCCATTCGAATAGGTGATATCATGTATTGGAAGTGAGGATATCACCTATTCGAATGGATGATATCATCACTTTAAATCAAATAAGTGATGTCACCCATTCAAATAGGTGATATCATCCATTCAAATAGGTGATATCATCCATTTGAAGTGATGATATCACCAGTTCGAATGCATGATATCACCATTTCAGTGTTGAATAGGTGATATCACCCATTTGAATAGGTGATATCATCACTTCAGATAGGTGATATCATCCATTCGAATAGGTGATATCATGTATTTGAAGTGATGATATCACGAAGTGCTATTAAAGTCCAAAACGGCACCCCATACGGATCGACTGTCAATAATTTAGACACGTTCAGCAACTGCTGAATTTAATTTTGTTCTGAAGACAAAATAACAACATAGTACACAATATTGAAGTATTGCATGTATCGGTACTACGGTAGTAAACTTCACGGCAACATTTTCAATTCTATTGGCCAACAAAGCAAAAATGAACAAAATTCATCAATAAATGATCATAAAGACAATATTTTGTGTTTGCCTTGAAAATCTGCTTACTATCCCTCAAAAACACCGTCAACCTCCATATCTCATTTCTACGTGTGTTTTACACCAATTACATGATATTCAGTACAATACAGATCCCTACAAATAGTTGCGAACAGTAACTTGCATTCTACCATCCGTATCGAGTAGCGATTCCACTCATAGTCTGCAGAATAATTAGCTGCTAAAGTTTGAAAAAAATCTGATTCGCTATTCTGCAAAGGAAGCCTATGTTTGGAATTGTAACTCAGACTACGGACGGTACGGCAGTAGATTGCAAGAGTTACTGTTCGCAACTAGCATACAATAAGGTGATTTTCGTACAACTAAATTTTATTGACATTTATCACATTTAAATTTCAGATGTGATTTGGTACAGCTCCAAAGTTTCCGAAACCGTGGAATGTATTGCCAGACAAGAATGTTGCAGGAAAAAAAGTTTGGGCAGAGAAAGTGTTCGCTGACGAGGTGACATTTTCGATCTCCTGTAGCGGCAGAATATTCACACTACTAGGGACAGATACAGTGGCCGTGCTCGGTGGGGCGAATAATTGACCTAGTTGTACTGTGCTCGGTGGGGCGATATTCTGACCAGACTGTAATATATTTGATATCTGACGATGTTCTGCGATAGACAGTTCGGCGTCATAGTGTGTGATGGATTGTATATTTTTATGTCCCGTAATTTTCATTATTTTTTGTGGGGGAACTCCTGCTTTCGATAAAGTTCTAATACTGTGATTTGTCAACCGTGACGAGATTCCAGCTTGCTCTGCAGCATTCTTCATCAGACTGCCAAGTGTAGCCTCTCCCTTGGGCCGTGGGTAATACCTGACTGTAAATATTTGGGAGAAAATGTGTAAGAAATACTTTTGAGAACTTTGCATATCGACCAGGCTGTAGAATCATTTTAAGATCATTATTCAGACACACTGAATTACATCTCATTTTTCACCAATTATAATAATTATCAAAAAATTGTCGTATTTATAACTATTTTACTTTTCTAACTAAATATTAATGTCACTTTCTATAAAACTTCATTTGATCTTCAGCCTTGTCCGTAATGATTTTCAGTGTCATATGATAATGTTTAAATAACATTTAAAACAAAATGGAAAAAATCATAGTGCATTATTTCACATAATAAATGTCATACCATGGCTCATTTTCTGTGCCTGTCAATCGTTGTTCTGGTACTGCTGTCAGGTAAAATGGACTGTCAGCAGCCAACATCTCGGAAGGTCGGCGACTTCTGAAGATCTCAAAAATCTTGACAGGGTGACTCGGTCTCTGAAATGGAAATATTGGTCCATAAAAAAATGTTATGTTTCTCATATATTGTCACGCCAGACGGCCGATATTGATTTCAAACAAAAATATAATAGTTTTTCCAACAAATTTCACAGTACATTGTATTCACAGAATTATATCTCAAATTCAACTTCAGATGTATTTATGGATTTAAGTCGATATCAACAAAATACAGTGATAAGAAACAATGTTTTTTTCACTTGCTGGCCCAGATATATTTGCGAGCGGTAACTCTTGCAATTTGCTCCCATACAGTCCACGAGTAGATTGCAATTTACCGTTCGCAACAGCTTTATTCGCTGATGTTTCCATGCCAATTCAGACCTATTTATATTATTAACAATGATATAGTAAACTTTCTTTACTGAATGTATGAAAAGCAAAATACTTTTTATGGACTACAAGTAGTAGTGATCACAATACATCGGACATCCGCTCGTATGCACCTAACTTTATTGTGTCTTGAGATATTTGAATTAATAAAAAAACGTATAACTAAACAAATATTTATATTTGAATGCTGATATATTGAGGATCGATTAACTTTACGCTCGTGAACATTTGATCGATTCTCCAAGTATCGTCATGACAACAGTGATAGTTTTCAAGTTATTCAATTTTCTATCGACAATATCTCGCGACTCAAAAAGGTTTTGCGCTTACAAGGCCAGCAAACATACCTGGTGTTGTCTGTTGCAAATATCTTCGGCGTGCTCTCTCGTGTATTCGACAGATTCGCCCCATCCCCGGTATTGCTTGCCCTCTCATTGAACTCGAGAAACTTTTCCCCATTGGATGTCGTTTTCATCTCTATATCACCGAATTTCAATTGTCTTGCTTCATCTCGTCCACGCAGACCGAACATTTTTCCGAAATAGTAAAATATCGTGAATTGAAGGCTGTTTGGTGTACTTGTACCTAGAGACCCAGATGAATAGATTTTCTCTTCTTCTTCAGGTGTAATGTTCATGCACTTTTTAGGTTTATTGCCCTTCCCAAGTTTCTTCAGCTCCATTTTCTTGGCCGTTAATGCTCTGATACACTGCCCAAATACTCTGTCTCGATAAATATTGTTTTTGCAGCATTGGTAAATGAATGTATACTGATTCGACGAATATATTGATTTTAAATGGAGTATATATGATTTTTTGTGTGAAATATTAACTAAAAATGATTGAGCACGTACTGCGAAGGATTTCAGGATTTTCAGTCCTTTGATTTTCATCAGTGATATCCGCGCGACAGCATACGTATTTATTTAGAACATGGAATGCATAGTTGTTAAAACAGAACATTCAGAGCAAAATTATCCATTACTGTGTATTTTTATATTTGTGTGTGTTTGAATTTTTGATAATGGGTTTATCATTTGAATTTTTTTTCTTCATAAACCTGCAATATGTATTATGGCTGAATTTGTACTGTTTGTCACTTAGTAAGGCTAGGTTTGTATTGTTAAGTCTCTGTTTAACGACTATTGGACTTAGTATAGATGAAGCGGGTTTTTGAACACAGTTTATATATTGTATCGTACATGTGACTGTAAATGATAAAGAACAGTCAAGAAACACAAAATTGTCGGCGTAATCCAATTAAATTTTAAAGTTACAACACAGTCGGGAAATCCGAACGATAACAATATTACAATAATGAACTAGAGACGATAACTCCGTAAACGCATGGAAAAGTCCAGCGACTCTACATAACACGTAGTCCTTCACTGAGATGTACACATAGATCCTTCTTTTTCATAAAGCGTGCAACCACTATATATATGATGGCAGAGGAAACGTAATTAATTTGCATCGACAGAATGTGTCAAACATAAACAGTTTGGCCATCAGATAAAATCCTGCATAATGTCATAACTGATGAAATGTAACCCATAAATAATTGTTTGTGTTGACAGACACATTATATGGAGGAAACGCAATGACAGACAATGACCATTTTGCCCTTATTAGATAATAAGAGTATGCAAGTATATGATGTTTGACATCTAAATGTGTTTATAAGTCTATAATGTTGCCTTTTGTACCAATCTGATACAATCAGGCAGTTTTCATAATCAATTAATGACAGCTGAAATGGTTGACAACTAACGATGTGAAATATATATATTAATACCATAATATATGTATATAACAATGTCGGGAAAATGTGGAGCTGTAAGGGAGAACAATGACTTGGAAAGGGGGCGCTAAACGCCACAGGAATGTGTTGCGTGATAACATCCAGCAGGAATGTGTTGCGTGATAACATCCAGGGTATCACAAAGCCAGCTATCCGCCGTTTGGCTTGCCGAGGTGGTGACCCGTGGTGTCCGTTTTCCTCGAGAATGTAATCCGTGATGCCATCACTTACACCGAGCACGCCAAGAGGAAGAATTTGACCCGATCACAAAATAGATTTCGTTGGAATGAGGCTCCACAGCCTGCGACATTTGTTTAGACGCGTTTAATCTGCAAATCTGGAATGTATGTGTATTTGCTTTATATTATTTACACGCCTCCGACTAAAACGGCCCTTTGATAAAAAAAAACACACACAGACGTACATTGTTTAACACAATGCACATGTAGTCAGTAAATTAACAACGATCTGACAAAGTCGGACTTATTAAATGTGTAAATGTTGGAGACCTGTGCATCTGTGCAGTCTGATCAGTGTCTGCAATGATTGCAAATATACTAGTAAAATGCTATACATTCATATAACCATATTTACAAGTGGTAATCTTAAAGAATATTTACATTGTTATCAAACGGCAATCGTACGGCCGATTCAATGTGATTTGTATAAGGTACATGTACAAGTGGTAGCAGATACATATACAAATCAGTAGGCTACGTCCCTGGCGGCTACACTTATGTTCGCAGTAAGAATGCATGTGACACAATACCAACACACTAAATACTAAAACATTTTTGGCCCAGTGTCACCATGATGCGATATGCCAGGAGCCGTGTATATTTGGCACTACCATAATTTTACATCTATGACACGCTTATTTTTCTGAAAATTTCCAAATTGTATTGTGTTAATTTTCGAAACATTCTTCAGGCGAAACAATAAATTAAACGAATTAAGCCCTGTGCCCAGTTCTATTCGTGACCATTTTTATCTAGAATAGGTGTCCCAGTTAATGAGCCAACTGTTTACATTTTCGTTACCGTAATAAAAGTAACGTTCGCGGGCACACTTCCACGTAATCTGAACAGGACCGTTTCGCAAAATTAGTAAAGAGCGCACAGATGCACCCCGGGTTCGATCCTCAGTTTGTAAGTACATGTGCATGTATATCTGATGATGGTCGCCAGACAGGGTAAGTTTGCTTTCTTTGAGTATTCCGGTTTCAACCCAAAATAGAAACATACAGACGCCTCCGTCTACGCCGACTACACTTGTTCCCGTGTTTGTTTGTAAGTGTTGTATAAATAATTATAAATAAAGTTTAAAAGAAATATTCGCATTATGATTACATAATACTGATTTTGTGATGTGTTATCTAAAAAATACCGGTCGTATGGTTATTTAGTTTCAAATGTCAGGGCACAAGTCTTCCATATATATTATAAAAACTCATTTGTAATAATATGCCCATCTGTATAAAAAATAATCGACAAAATCACTACGTGTTTCCTTGAAGGAAACCGAAAAAAAAAGACTATTTTCTGAACCACTATGAAAACAAATGCACAATTCTGCCACGCGTATCCAACATTAACGTATTTGTGAGCCACAATTAGTAAAGCGTATGGCTATAAATAGGACAACTTATTGCAATGACGCAACGATTTCAAGTGTCAAAATCCGACGTGACGTTTGTAAATTTAAGCGTAACATTGCGACGTCATTTTCAGGCTTTCATAACGTTGTCATTAAGGCTGCTTTTCACAGAGCGCGGCCCAATTATATATACATGAATAGCTTAATGATGGCAATGAAACAGGAAATGTATTTCATATTCAACCGAATTACACAGAATCACTACAATACCGTAAATAAGATCATTAACGAAAAAAACACTGTGCTGAGGAAACTAGCGTTGTGGACACGTGTCCATAACTATATGTATATACGTGTACCAATGTTGTTACAAGATATTAACCAAATAAACGCAGTTGCTAAGGAGTGACCACTATATATATATACATGTATAGCTTAATGATGGCAAACACTGTGCGGAGGAAACTAACGTTATGAACACGTGTCAATAACTATATGTATATACGTGTACCAATGGCAAACGTGTGTGGATGGAACATGCATTGTGGACACCTTTCATTATTCATATAACTAATGTATTTGCGGAAAATCAAAACAGCCGCATGATACATTGTCTTACAAACGTACTCGTAATGCAACACTTATAATCACCATGCATATACGGTTGGGCCGATATATATGCACTGACATAAACTATTGTATCTATTTAATGGTGTAGTGATCACTGGGTAGTGTAGCCCCGGATTAACCTTCATAGCCGTGCAAACTGGCTACACTATATATTGGCCGCCGGCTGAGAAAAGTGACACAATGATTGCGAACAGTGTAGTCCAGGGTTAACATGCACAGCCGTGCAGTCTGACTATAATATATATGGACCGCCCTCTGAGAAAGGTGACACAATTGTTACGAACAGTATAGCAAGTTATTTACTGTGAATGTCCCTAATATTATCAACTTATCAATATAGATATAGAGATAGAGATTAATATTAAATACGGCTACAAATGCTTTGAAAGTGGAAATATTTGCGATCAGTTTAGCCCCTGATCAACCTACCGTTCCCCGCGGTGTGACCATGGCCTATGCTATATATGGTCGACGGCAGAGAAAAGTGAAAATAGTTGCGATCAGTGTAGCCCCTGATCAACCTACTGCTCCCCGCGGTCTGACCATGGCCTATACTATATATCGCTGACGGTAGAGAGAAGTGAAAATAGTTGAGTTCAGTGTAGCCCCTGATCAACCTACTGCTCCCCGCGGTCTGACCATGGCCTATACTATATATGGCAGACGGCAGAGAAAAGTGAAAATAGTTGCGATCAGTGTAGCCCCTGGTCAAAGTACACAGCCCTGTGGTCTGCCTACGGCATGTACTATATATGGCCCACGGCAGAGAAAAGTGAAAATATTTGCGATCAGTGTAGCCCCTGGTCAAACTACTGCTCCCCGCGGTCTGACCATGGCCTATACTATATATGGCCCACGGCAGAGAAAAGTGAAAATATGTGCGTTCAGTGTAGCCCCTGGTCAATCTACTCAGTCCTGCGGTCTGACTATGGCATATACTATAGATGGCCCACGGCAGAGAAAAGTGAAAGTAGTTGCGATCAGTGTAGCCCCTGATCAACCTACTGCTCCCCGCGGTCTGACCATGGCTTATACTATATATGGCCGACGGCAGAGAAAAATGAAAATATTTGCGATCAGTGTAGCGCCTGATCAATCTACTGGTCCCCGCGGTCTGACCATGGCATATACTGTATATGGCCCACGACAGAGAACATTGAAAATAGTTGCGATCAGTGTAGCCAATGATCAACCTACTGCTCCCCGCGGTCTCACCATGGCCTATACTATATATGGCCAACGTCAGAGAAAAGTGAAAATAGTTGCGATCAGTGTAGACCCTGGTCAACCTACTCAGTCCTGCGGTCTGACTATGGCCTGTACCATTTGCATAAAATAATATTCATAATTGTTCAATAACAGTTCCATAAATCAATTTCATTGTGTCTGACTCTTTGCAGAAACTGGCATGATATTTAGCAAACCATTAACAGACTATCTGTTGTCTCTGTGTCCCAAATTAATGTACATTAAGAATATTTTCAGTGTTCAATGTTTGTTTATCCACGCGATCTGTCAGACGCATGTCGCTTAGAGTTCAATAATTCAAAGTTGAACATAATTGTTGGGATCAGTGTAGCCCAGATCAACCTGTCATGCGGACTGACTATGTCATTTTCTATATGTGGGTATCTGACCGAGACAAGTGACATACAGGTTACGATCAGTGTAGCCCCTGAAAAACATGCACAACCTTGCCGTCTGCATGACTATGGCCTATATTATATGGTTTAATCCTGATTCTCCCACTTTCTGATGACCAAAAGTCCTGATTTTACCACTTTACATTTTCACAAGTAAATGACTATTCCTGATTCAGGGCTATAGTCTGTATCAAAATCAGTATAGGGTTACTGATTTTACATGTTAATTAATGTCAGGCCAATGTTAACTTATTATACAACAGTTTACATGAAATTACTTTGATCTTTCATAAAGCCAATTGAGTAATACATGAATAATGTGTGTAAACCAATTCAAAGTATTTGCAAGTCGTCTACATGTTTCGTTAATAAATAGGAACGTTAGCGAAAACGACAGAGCACATACTGAATGTAAGTTCACATACAGATGCTCTGTAATGTTCGCCAATTTCTACATCGTATATGTATGAAGTTGTGCGAGTATGTTCTGAAAATACTGCCCATGTTTACGGCTAACTGAACTTAATGAAATTAAATATTTATTTACATACTTGTTATTAACACAATTGTATAGATGTGTCTTTTTTATTTTGTGAATATTTATTTTATAACGAAAAAAACATATCTCTATGGCGATTTAACCTTAGACAAATTGTCTATGGGAATTTAGCATGGAAAATATTTATTTTGAAATTTTTGAAATTGTGGACAGATTTTCAAAATCTAATTTGCTTTCTCAGGTCATATCCAAGCTATCTAGTCAGGTTTCGAGGTAAATTTCCATTTTTCAAAGAACGCCTATATTCTCATGAATAGTTACAGGCGTTCTATACTTACAATCGGTCGATGGGCCGATTGGGGTTCGCTGCGGGAAACTTCGTAAAATGAAAGTGTGCCAATACCAACAAGCTATATGTTAGTTCAATATTGAAACATGCTAACACCTTTAAACATTGATAGGTTATATTAAAATAATAATACGCATGTAATTTGCAAAAAAATAGCTTCCCAATGAAATTTAGTTTAAAAAGATTATCCCGTATGGAGCCTCATTTAGAATTTCTCGTACACATAGAGTCAATATTTGAACCTTTTTACTAAACGCCATAGTGTCATGTGTCCAATATATTGGACACAGGACACTTTTTGTTAATGGTGATATACCAACCAATAACAAATTTCCGTTTAAAAAGTCAGCTATTTGTTGTTAAATGCGATTGTATTTTCATTGTGACGTCATACTATAGTTCGTGTTAATTATGGTTAATTATAGTTACGCTATAAAAAGTAATTCCGAAAATTAAATATTTTAAAAGATATATACGTTTGCTATACGTTTGCTAATTTATGGTGCATCTCGGACTATGTGTGTTTGTGGCACCTCGATACTTGTAGATTCACTTTGAATATATGTTTTCAGTCCAACTTCA
Source organism: Conchocele bisecta (assembly GCA_029237695.1). Lineage (NCBI taxonomy): Eukaryota > Metazoa > Mollusca > Bivalvia > Lucinida > Thyasiridae > Conchocele > Conchocele bisecta. Next base: position 56,447,975 of record CM055272.1, on the reverse strand, counting down.
CTCACTGTAGGTATGTGACAAATCGATCGATAACTCCGTGTAGCGTCGGCCATTTTTTCTGTGTCGCAGGTGCGCGTTATGTGTGTGGGTGTGTCCTATACCGACCGATACCATTGGATAACGCTTCTGTTTGTATCGGCGATTTTGATTGGTTGAAGTAGAGGAATTGTCTTCTGTCATTCTCGTTTTCGATTTTTTTGTTTGCGCCAAGAATTTCTGGAGTTGTGGCGAGTTCAATATTATTGTCTGAATAAAACATCAAAATATTCGTCAAGATAAGTACCATCCAACTAAAAATTGGTTTTAATCAATTAATCAATCATTTATCTTGATGATGTGTAAGTTTCATGATCGACTACCCGATTGTTGTTTGACCCAATTTTGACGTTTTGACGTTTTGACATTTATTAAAAACGTCAACAAAAGTTCACGAATATGTGCGACTTTCGCGGTGAATATAATATCTATATATAAACAATAAATTTCATTCAGGTATCTCCTAATATCATAATTAAACATTGTTCTGCATTATTTTTTGACTTTTGTAAAGAAATATTGACTTTATATGCTGAGTATATTTGATTAATATACGCGGTGTCACGAAACACCAGAATACACACAAAATGACAAATACACCAAAATATAGACTATATGATTGTATAGTGATTTGAATAGGTAACTATCTAGTAGAAAGTGGCTGGTAATCCATTGAACTGTAGGTTCATAATTTAGCATGGAATACCCCACCCACCACTTTCTTTCTATCTTCATTCCCCCACTTTACACAGGCCTGGGGAAATGGTGTGGAAAAATATCAAATGTGGCTCCGCCCAAAGACGGGTCATGGCCAATTTTATTTTGGTTCAGACTCTGACATTTTGACCGGAGGTCCACTGACGACGCCACCAACCCACACACTGGCCCCTCACCCATCCACACACTGGCCTCCATTTTTCATTTTATTGTAACTTTTCAGATAGTCGCCCCGACCCCAATACAGCCATATTAATCATGTTAATCATTATATTTTATTTCTAATTTCAGATAACGGCTAACTATATCCCAAAATTATGTAAACAATTCATGAAATTCAAAAAGCCATCAGATCCGGTCGAATTCAGTCGGTTCAAGTCCTTGTGTGAGATAAGAACAGCTTCATATTCTGATAGTGAAGTGTCGTCAACTAATGGTCTTGTCGCCGACTTTTCAAGTCTCCGTCATGATAGTGAGAGAGCACCCCCTTCTAAAGCCTCCAGCCCACCACCGGACGTTCCCCTGCTAGCGACAGACAGGTGTGAAAAGTGTGTTACTTTGAAACATCGCCTACAATTTACTATGAAGAACCATGTTGAAGTGAGGAAAAGATACCTAAATACAATTAACATTCTTAGACAAAAAATAAAGAAACAGCCATCAGTCAAGCGATTAAGCCAGACAATTAAACGGAAAGAGGCCCAATTTGAAAAAGCAAAGCAGAACTTGTCTAGTGAAGCTGTTACACTTGAATTGAATCGTACGAGACAGACATTGCACAAAATTAAAAAAATAGATCAAGAAGTAAGCTTTATCATGCAAAGAAAAGTTCTTCTACATGTACGTGTACTGCTCCAGATATCAGTGATTTGGAAGATAAAATAAAGATTCAAAACTTGAAAACGATAAACTGGTGTTAGAAGAAAAAGACTCAAACGCACCATTTAATAGTGATACAAGGATATGTAATGATACAACACGCATGTTTGTTTATGACTTTATAATAAACCAGGTTCCCAATAAAAATATTCCTACCCTCTTACAAAAATTTACTATCCGGTCCGGATTAACGATTGACAATGTTCCGCATCGCAACACTGTCGAAATGATGGCCCGTGAAATTGGTGCTATTGCTGACCTACATGTTGCTGAAACACTGATGTCAAATAAAGACGTCACTATTGGATTTGATGCTACGACACAGGAAGGCGTCCATATCAATGCAATCCACATCACTACACCCACTGATGCCAAGTTATTTATATTGATGAATTACCAGGTGGGACAGCCATCGATTATAAGTCACATATCTGTGAATCTGTTGATAAAGTTGCGAACATTTATGCTGACTTTCATGAGAAAGACTTCAATTTGTGTAGAGATCAGTTGATACAAAACGTCTCAAATACGATGACTGACCGTGTTGCAGTAAATCATGCTGCTATAAAATTAGTGTGTAATGTTTGGGGAAAGTCACTTAATGAACTGAACTGCCACCTACACCCCCTTGACACAATCGCGACAGCTACAAAATCAGCAGTGAAAAAACATGAAACTGAACGAGGAAAATTGTTTGGAAAAGATTGTTTAGTAGGGAACCTTGTACTTCAAATCAATAAATTCAGATACAAGGATGGCAAGGGCGATCCCAAAGGTTTCACAACATTCCTTAGAGACGAAGGGTTGCCACAGAGAATTCTCTCTAGATACCGTGGTAACCGGCTGCACATACTATTTCATATATGTGGAAAACTAATTGAACATTATAAAACATTTCTTAATTTTTTCCAAAATGGTACAGTTACTTGTGGTGGCCTCGACTTCGAAAATCCGGAAGCAAAACTTCAACTGCAAGTGCTAGGGCTCATTGATAAATTGTTAATTTGGCCGTGGATGTCGAAATTCTATACATCGCATGCCAATCAAGTGCAGCACATTGACGGTATTGCAATTTTCAAGAATGTGATCGTCGTTATCAAAGAGTATGCCGACACACCACTGAGTGTACTTTCCACCAAAACAGACTGGTTTGGCGGTGCTTTTGCAACACCAATATCCGAGAAACCAGATCTAACATTGAAAAGTCTCCAGCTTACACCAAGTGATGAGTGCATTTTCTGTGGTATTATGAGAAGTAGTTTGTTAGCCATAGTTACTGTTCTTGAAAGAAAATATGGTCGTTATTTTTCAATGGATGTTACAGACAAACTAAGGAACGAAACTTTGTCTGCCAGGTGTCACAATATCGATGCCGAGGAGATCATGGGCATGTTTTCTGCAGCAAAAATGCGAACCCCAAATGCAACATTATGTTATCTGTCGTCAAAGATGCGCGCTCAAAAGAACAAGGTAACCGACTACCTAGATTTATTAGATAAAACTAAACAGGAGAAGGTTATTCGATGGCGATCAGGGTAGGCAGGAAACAAAGAACCAGAAATAGGAAAGATGTAAATGAAATGAAAATTGAAATGAAAATTGAAATGTTCCGCCGGCAAGCATTGAAACTTGAAAGAAAAAACAGCTGTGGAAAGGAAAGCAATCGAGAAAAAAAATACGACAGCCTGGATTAGACATCTGCCGAGATTTTCCAGATTTAGAACCAAACACACAACAAGATCTTGGTGATATCCTGAATGCCAAGTTAGTCGGACGTGACATCATCCATGTATGGTATGACCGGGACTCCAAAGAGAAAACATCATACTGTGGTAGAATTGAAAAGTGGAAGAAAAAGGCACATGGGACTTATGTCATCGGTTCGTGGTGTGATAATGAGACGCATGATGATTCTATTTATTACGAACTCTCTGTTTACGAGCTTGCTGCCGATTTTCTGGCTGGTGATTTGGTGATTTCCTAAAATACAAGTGAAAAACCCAAAGGCGACCCAAGAACCTCCAGGTATGGTGTACTATGTGTAAACCCAGATCAATCTGCACATCAAACACATACTGTAGCATCAGATCAGGATATTGTAAATTTAATGCTGAAATTCAGACTAAATTTGCAATTTTACCTGCATTTACTACCCACAAAATACCGCATTAACATCTGATGTACTGGATCTACCCAGTTACTCGTCTTAATGACCCACCTTGCTATTACACAGATGTTAAGCCAAAATAAATTGATATTAACCATACACTGACAAAACAGGTATTACTGCATTTGTGACCAATCTATCTCTTGATCAGCTGGTGAACATAGACACTGGCACATGATGCGATCTCGTGAATGTCATTTTTTCTTTATAATTATGACTCTAATTATTGCTAATTAGCTGATTAATTATAAAGGTATTGGCATTTAACATGTTTAAGCTCAAATATGTATAAGGACATTTATTATGTGTCATTTGATTAACATTGGGGTTCACTGTATTAAGAAGTTCTTACGTTTTGTGCTTCATTGTAGAAAATTAATTGAGCGTGACGTCATTTGATCGCATAATTGATTAATTAATTATTGACAACTAATTAGGTACATATTATATATACTGGCAGATGATAAGTATCTTATAACAAAGAACATGGTGTAATCTACCTTTGGTGAAAATTTGAGCCAGAAATCTTCATAAATAAAAAAGTTACGCCGTTTTTTGTTAAAAAATACCCGAATTTGCCGATTATTTGGTCACGGGCTTTCCTTTGTTTTAAGCTAAAACAAAGGGGACGAAAAGACTGAAAAATGCCGCAATTACCAAAATATAATCTGGCATAACTTTTTTAATATTTTTCTTAGAACCATGATCCATATATCATTTTAAAGGTGTTTTTAAGCCCTTTCCAACCATTGTAATTTCATTGTAATATAATGCATTTGCATTTTTTGTCACGGACTCCAACAAGTCAATTCATTATCTATTTAGGCTATTATCTGTTATCTATTGTCTATATAGGCTTTCAGCCACTTAAAAAAAGACACTACTTTCATTCCCCCACCCCCCACCCCCGAAAGTCGAATGTGTTTAAAAAAAACTGTAACAACAGTGATGAAATAAGTACAAAATTGAGGTGTGCGAATCCAGGTACACTGCATTTGCACAGCGGTGACTTTTCCCCGAAATATCATGAATATAGGCCGGTGCAGTATTTCTATTAAGTAAGTGTACCCATCTTCGCACCGTGTATGTGGCTTTGCACACACCAACATTTTTATGTCTGATTATTCATGTTGTTTTCTTAAGACAAGTGTTTTCAGAAAGTCACGTGTTTACACGATTTAGAAAACTATAACAACAGTGACCAAACAAGTAAAACAATTGAAGTGCAATATTTGTATTAAGTATTTGTATTGCAGTGGGTGGAAGCATTTATTTGTACACAGGGTACCCATGTTTGGTCTGGGGTGGTGATGAGGGACTTTTCTGCTTCATTGGGGTGACCTCACGAAATATGGGCGGGGTGGAGACTGTATGTTTGTTGGGATTACAATCGTGTCTGTTAATTCTGCGCACCTAATAATAATTTTCGTGAAAATGTCCATATTCAGTCTAAATTCCCTGAACATTCAAGGCAGTTCTTAGCCGAGATAATCACGGCTAAACAAATGGCTTTTATTACTTCATCTGTCGTCTATTATCTGTATCCGTCTAGCGGAGACCCAGCCACATTTGATCAAAATATCAGTCCATTTTGTCCTGGAGTTTTGCGAATAATACGGGAATAAAATGATAACCAATGTCGGTATATTTGCACGTGTATTATTGGTTTATGAAGCTTTTATTAACAGATCTGTTGTTGATCTATTAATTTAGTAAGCAGGACCACTAATCATTTTGACCATGTTCTGAATAACTTTTTACCAAACTATCGGAATGGGATAAAATTATGACTTAGTATACCGTTAATCAGCTGATTTATTCCAAAATCAACATAATTTATTCTGACGTAAGCTGGGCAAAACATTACGTTAATTGTGCATTAGCCGGTGCGCAGAATTAGCAGAAATGACATTTTTTATATGCAGATCAGAATGTCAGTTTTCATTGGTTTGATACATGTACAGATATGTATGTCAGTGATTCTATATTTTATGTACATCTGGTGTCCCGGTGTAATTTACTGACAAATCACACAATTTATAAGGAAAATTATTTTGTTTTCAGTAAAGAAATTATGTATAATACCAATCCATTAAGAAAACAGTATTTACAATTCTTGTTATGTGTGTTTAGTTATTATTTTCTGTTGTTGGCATATGTATGGTGCACCAAATGGGCATGTCCTGATCATCAATCAGCACAGTTCACAAGCCCGTAATTCTCAAATCTTGTCCATTTTTACTTTAGTATACATTGCATCTGAATTAAAATAATTTAACATTGACATTAAACTTATTCTGCAATAAATTTGCCTTTTGTTGTCAAAATTACTGACGTTAATGTATCTGTCCCGCGAAATCGAATCATTACCGTTACGCTGAACAAAAAATGTAAAATCAGAGTAACCTCCCTTTCCTACTCTCAGCTACTAATGCAATGAACACTGTTTATGGGCGCCCGATTTATAAATAAACACGGTGGTAACACAACTTAAGTCATTGCCGATACGAGGCCGGTCTGTATTCGGAATTTAAGGTTACACATTACATGCATCATTACCGTTCACGGTTTATACACATCCATATGTATGTAGGTCGACTGAAACCAAAATGGGTAGATAGACACACTTACAACATTTTTTTTTGCATATTCTACCTTCATGATGCGTTGTATACAGAGGGGTGAAAAATGGGAGTTTTTAAAGAAAAATCATTACCGTTACGGTCTTTTCCATTAATTAGCCCATTACAAAATTGTGTAACGGTAATGACGATCGTGTAACGGCAATGATAAATTACCATACTAACCAGTCAGTTTATGCGTCAATTATATATAAACCAGGTCCCATCAGTTGTTGGTCAGTAATGGCACATTTATTCAGACCTACAACATTTATATATCAGGATTTAATTAGTAAAAGCTCTGAAACAACAAAAAACAGACACAGCTTCAAGGAATGTGGGTTTCTATTGGCAATCACATTAAAAGTAAACACTAGCTTGAAGTTATATTGTACAGCATATTCAAAGTATAAATATGTTTGTTATATATGCTGTATTAGTATTTTAAATAAATGGAAAGTCATTACCGTTACGTTTTGTCATTACCGTTACATAAGCATTGCCGTTACGCCCATACTTTTGGAGGCTGTGCTATTAATTAAATGTAGCTTTATAACGATGTTTGGTACGTAAAACACGGCATTCTGTTAGTTGCCAAGCTATTTTGTTGCTTAACTTTACTGATTCATATTAAATACATGTTGTTGGGTTACCATAAATGAGAAATTCCACGACTTGCTACTAAATTTCTCTGTTTCGCACTAATACAATTAGCTTACCATATTCTTGACACTTTTCTAAATAGATGCCCCTGCAGTTGTATGTTTTATGCCGTTGAAAAGAAAAAAATGTAAAGCTATATTTACGTCATGTAAATGTATGTAACGGAAATTACATTTCTGAGACCTCTGGTCCCTTGAAGTGGAAATAAAATTTAAAAAATGACGAGAAAAATTGGCTATACTATTATAAATGTAACAACTGGACTGTCACCCAATGGAATAAACACAGTTTAATGAATTATTGGTTCTACATCGAAACTAGAAAAACGACACCAATATGTACATAAAATATAGAATCACTGATGTCTCATTATTATTGAACCATGTTGTTGTAGTTGCGAACAATAACTCTTGCAATCTACTCATGTACCGTCTTTAGCAGAGTTACTATTCCATGCATACATATAGGCTTCCTCTACATAATAGCTAATCGGATCTGATTTACACTTTAGTTGTTAAATGTGACACAATTTGTATATTTTCCATCTGAAAAAAAATATTATAAAAGTAATACGTATGGATCACGATTTGCCTGGTTTGACCCTCATGTGCGTTTTCATATTTCGCTCTTTCTGTTACCTGTGAGTTGAATTGGGTTATTGCCCATTATAGAAGTAGTAAGATTATTACGGATCCTACTGCTTTTGGGAGGGGCCATGTGATTCTGATGTGGCGAGGACCTGGCATCAGATCAGGATCATCCTGATTTCAGGGCTGAGTATATAGTTCTTTTATTGTAAATATTCATTTCTGATTTTAGGATTTTCCCCCCATTTGTACATGTACTTGAACATGTACTTGTACAGGTAATATATGGGATTTATTACTAAACACATTGACCCGGCCTTAAATGACCGCATCTGTTGATAGGCCGTTAGACCCAACAAACATATAAATGTTATATGTAAGGCTTCCTCTACAGAATAGCTAATCAAATCTGATTTACACTTTAGTTGTTAATTGTGACCTAATTTGTATATTTTCCATCTGAAAAAAAAACTATTATAAAAGTAATACAAAACTTTACGTGGGTGGTGGTCGGGAGAACGAGACGACGTAAATTAACGGTAGTGGTTCCTCCATATAGGAATCACTATTTGCCTGGTTTGACCCTTCAGTACATGTTTATCTTTGGTTCTTTTGTTACCTGGGAGTTGAATTGGGTTATTGCCCATTATAAAAGTAGTAAGATTATTACTTATCCTACTGCTTTTGGGAGGGGCCAAGTGATTCTGGTGTGGCGAGGACCTGGCATCAGAACAGGATTATTCTGATTTCAGCGCTGAATATATAGTTTTGTTATTGTAAATATTCTGTTCTGATTTTGGGATTTTCCCCCCATCATTTGTACATGTACGTGAAAATATACATGTACTTTTTCTTTTTATATGAAACGTGAATTTCGTCACTGATATCAGGGGCGATAACCGTGTTTCCATTAAAGGTTAATGGAAACTATATTCTGTCTGCTTAGTTTTGTTATGTGCACTATGATCGTACTTTATAATGTGTCAATAAAAATATTTGTTCGGGTGACACATTTAATTGGTACAAATAATTTAAAAATGTCATATCTCATTTGCATATCAAAATAGCCTGATACCACCGCGAGTCACTATCAGTAAAATCAATATTACTAAATGATTATATGTGTATAGTGGGCCTGCACTCGTAATTTTTAAAACTGGCGGAATACATGTACCGTAGTTACACAATTATACACTTATTTAATTCTTATAGGCAAACTGTTATGCCTACTAGATGGGACCACAGGTTGAAGTACATTGTAACGGACCGAGGTCTATAAATACATTAAATACGCCTAAAAGCGTCCATAAACGAAAAAAAAAAGCTAAGAAAAGCTGTGTTACTCCCTCTATAACACACACATATATATACCTCGGTCCGTTACTTCAACCTGTGGATGGGACCCCAACTTTAGCTGCTACATGTAATTTGTGATATAGATCTCTAAGCACTGTTTCATGTTGGAAAGTTGCTGAGTCATTTGCTGAGTAATGGTTAATACTGGTAAGAAATTCAATAAAAGGCTAACCATGTACATAATAGTGTTGGATTGTTTGTTTCAGGGAAGCCGTCTACAGATCTTGGCCATCTGGATTATTCGTCGAGCCTCTTCAACTTCACCCTGCAGTCGAGGAAGACACCAGCAGGGCTATTGAAATAGTATATGGGCGATCCCAGAAGAAGCAGATAAGGCGGAAATTGTTTCTCATTCTGCTGTTGAAGGACAAAGGCCACCAGAAGAATCGCTGCCCAAAGACACTACTCCACCTGGGAAACAAGTTGCCAAACACTCGCGAAATGGGAACTGATCCAGTTCCTGACCTACACGAAGCAAAATATAGTGTCGCCATGACAGACTGTCATCATCTTAAGATCAGCGACATCTGAAAATATAACCCTCGAGGAAGAGCTTGAGAAAGACAAGTTCAGTTACAAAACATTAACCATTTAACCGGAGTACTATCCATGCCAGCGGCAGTGTTTGTGTGGTTCTTAACTCTGATTTCTGCTCTAATCATCTAATCAACCTGTTGAAAGGATGTGTCGTGAAGACATGTTACTTCTTGTGTTGATGGAATTGAGAATGAATCTTATTCACACGAATCTGCCTTGTGCAGTTTTAAGATTTGTCAATATGTTTTCAATCGGTGACTCATTCTTGTGGTGGACAGAATGACATTTGTACATTTCTGATTATGTGACACTTGAAGGACTAGATATTGAAATGGTCAGAAATATATTTACTATGCTTTTACACATATGTGGCTGTGACCTCAGGTTGAAGTAACGGACCATGGCCTATAAATACATTAAATATACCTAATATCATCAATAAGTGAGAGAAAATAAGCTAAACAAAATGTATTTACTCCATGTGTGATATATGGGAGTAAATAATTTGTTTAGCCTATTTTATTTCACTTATTGATGCTTTTAGGTATATTTAATGTATTTATAGGTATTGGTCCGTTACTTTAACCGGTGGCTGTGACTGGAGAATGTGGTTTATGGGATTTGTGACCAGTGTAGCTCCTGATCAAATAGTACACTCCTGTAGCCTGATAATGATGTGGCTTGTTAGAAGCATGATGGAGATTTCATTGATGCAATGGTGAACAGTGCAGATCCTGTGCGGATATGTGTATCTATACTGGTCGCAAATCCCATAAGCCCCATTTCTGCAGTCACAGACACATATTTGAGCAAATTTAAAAATCCTACCACCTACCTAGAGTGATTAGCATTTAAGGTATTGCATTCAATCTTTGATTCATAAATTTCTGTTTAACGTCCACAGTCTATAAAGTCTATATTTGGTTGGTTTCACATGGTTTCAGTTACCTTCGCAATAAAGGATTTTACTTGAAACATCCAGAATAGACCAAAGACAAACTTTGTAGACTTTCGAAGGGAAGCAAAAATTTACGAATTAATGATGTATTTTTGTGCTATTATCATGATTATAATTGAAATCAATGCCCAATGGTCAAACTTGTAACAAATTACATGTGTACAATAAATTTCGACTTCGAAATTTGACTTCGAATGAAATGGTGCAATTGGTTGTATTGGTCATTTGCAGTGCATGATGTGACAAACAACATATTGAGGCATCATCTGTAACACAGTGCCTTCAATCATGATTCATACCCAGGCATACAAAGTATGTCGAGGTGTATATTGTTTTTGTATTTTCGTCCATCCGTAAGATTTGCGTTAAATGTTTTTGGGTACCCATTATATCTGCAACCGTAAATCGCATTGAGTTGAATCTTCATATACTTCTTTATCGTCATCCATATTTGTTTATACTGTAGCACACCGATGTGGCTTTCCTGCACAAGGTCAAATTACTTAAAGTTTTGAAATATTTTCATCAAACATGTCAAAGCTGTTAAGTACCGCAAGTCGGGTTGACTTGAAACTTCATATATATACTTCTTTATGAAGTTAGAAGATCAATATTTTCTTTCTATAGCCCTGGTGGGTGCATGTGATGGGTAATTTAACAATCGCGATTCATCCTTACCGGAAATACGACTGGAGACCCGGTTTGGCCCTCACATACGTCTTTGGCATTTTGTATGTGACAGTTGAATCTGGTTATATCTCTTGTGTGAGTATTACGATTATTCGTACTCCTTTTTTAGGGAAAGGGGCCAAGTGACTTTGGTGTGGTATGGACCTGGCATCAGGTCAGGTTATTCTAATTTCAGGGCTGACTATATTTTTTCTCGAAGAAAATATTCCGTTCTGATGTTGGGATTCCCACCCCACCCCCCCCCCCCCCCCCCCCCCCAATGCAGCAGGTTAATACAGGATCGAACCCGTTTGCCCAGCCTTAAATGACCTGAGCTGTTGATAGGCCGTGTTGAACACTAATAAACAAACAAACAACTTTGGCATTTGGTATCCAACAGTTATATCCTTTATGTGAGTATTAGACCATAGCTGTTGATAGGCCGTTAAACACCATTAAACAAACATTATATAGCCCTCTCATACGGTTTCATGCACACGGTGAAGGTGAAATTACTTTGAAACTTGCTTTAAATGTTTTGAAATATATGCGTTAAAGTTTTAAGTAAACAATTTATCTGCAACCGTAAGTCAGATTGAATTGAAACTTCATATATTTGTCTATCAACAATCAACATCCATATTTTCATTTTATAGCCCACGCATGTGACTTTCATGCCCAAGGTCAAGGTCAAATTGTGTTAATTGTTTTGATATATTTGCATTAAAGTTTTAAGTACACAATTTATCTGCAACCGTATGTTGGATCGACTGGAAATGTCACATACCGGTACTTCTTTATCAATAGCCATATTGTCATTCTATATCTCACCTAAGCGGCTTTCATGCCAAAGGTCAATGCCAAATGACTTTGCTGCGGCCGATGGTATGTGTGAGACCCCGCTCACTTGCTCTAGTCCTTAAAAGCAAGAATAACATATCTTACCATATTGATTTCTTTTGTTTTTTTTCGGATACAAGTACTGATTTTGTGTCCCCAGCATAACTGGAATTCCTTTTTGTATATTTATCACAACTCTTGCCTCACTAATATTCCAGTGTTCTCCCTTTGTTTTTTCACGCATTGATTTTGTATCTGGCACATGGCGATATTTCAAATTTGACCTAATATGGTCCTGATATATATCAAATCGAAGGTATCATGGAGACAATCACTCTGGATAATTTTTTTGTCAAAATCGGATGATTCATCATACAAGATGGCCGCCGACAGGTCATCCTTTAATTATAGATTTCGTCTTCTTCTCATGTACCGTTTGGCCGACGCTAGTCAGACTTCACAGTTGTGGTGCTGCGTGGGTGAAGCATTTTCATATTTGTTCAAATGGAGGTTGTCGCATAATCCAAGATGGCCGTCGTAGAAAATTTGGTATAATTCTTAAAAAAATCATATCAACCATGTTAATTTTACATTATTATTATTTTTACATCAAGCTTGAATTGCCACTTTGATGTCAAGGGCGATAACATTGACTCTTTAAAATGTTAATGGAAACAACTATTTATTCTCTCTATTTATCTTTTGATGTGCAATGATCATATTTTGTAACAAGTCAATACAAATATTTATTCAGGTGACACATTTAGTTGATATAAATAATTTAAAAATGACCTGCCTCATTTACAATCAAAATAGCACGATGATACAACCTATCAGTAAACCTAAGATTACTAAGTGAATATTTCTGTGTAGCGGGCACTCGTATTTTTAAACTGTTGGAATAGTTACACAATTATACTTATTTAATATTTAATTCCTATAAAGAACACTTTGTGCCAAACAGATGGGACCCCAATTCAAATCATGATTTGCAACTTTGCTGAAGGATGTCTGGCACCCAGTCATTAAATGCAAAGGCAAGACACTTGTCTTATCAGCTCATTCACAAACACCACATCATACAAAACACTTGTCACATGGATTCACCAGTGGGTGTACAGTACAAAGTCCAGTGACATGGTGTGTAATTGCATCCCGTAACATTTGGTCAGGTGTGTATTTTTTTACTTTAACCTACGTTTTCTGGTGGAAATAACTACCTGTGTAATATATGTGAAAATCACTACAATGGAAGAAATTGAATGTATGTTCTCGCACCCCCTTCCAAACTCCATTCACAATTCACACCCCCTCTGCATGAATATGGCTACTCCACTGCAGTGCAAAGCCGCAGAACAATTTTTGACATACAGCCGTTTGAATGTTTACTTGTGTGTGTGTAATATTTCTCAGACTTGTTCAAGGCAATGATTTCTGTTTCGATGTAATGTATGACCTGTCGTGAATTTCACTCACAAGTTCATATTGGTGCTTGTAGGAGTATTTGATATCCAGTATACATTTTCCATGGCTTTCACACTCTGTAAAACCGTCTGGAGTTTCGACAATGAAACGGAGAAATGGCAAACATTTTCATGTGTCTGAATGTGGATTATTTCTGGCACTCATATCTTTGACTTATAACGTCGTTCAAATTGTACTGCGTCAATTTTATCGAATTTAAGATTGCATATTTCATGACTTTCTTCAAAACGCCAGTTTTAGAAGTTGATGGTTTTAGGATTTTTATATCATGCACTGCAGTGCCGATTATAAGTCGCCAGGTGGCGTTGCCAAGTCGGACTGTTGTACAGTGCGGACTCACCGAAACAAACCGCCAGTGGACGCGTTACACTATGTTTGCAATGTAATTTCCCTGGGTAAGTTTATAGATCGCGGCTCAGTCAGCGTGCGACTAGATGCCGGTTTTTTTGTTAGGGGAAAGTACTAAAATTGGGAAAATTGGGCCCGCGCAATATTTAAAATTGCGCCATGTCAATTAAAGGTGGAGCAGGATGTTGAATGTAATATCTTTATAATGGAAAGACAGAGTTTAATGAAACATAACGCATTAAATGCTTAACAGGTTGCCAATTAGTATCCCCTCGCCGATAGGCAAGAGCTGGTATATCGTTAGTCCATGTACTGCGTACGTATGTACGTACGCTAGTAACACCTTTCATTTTTCAATAACTTGTGAACTGCTCCCACGATTTTTGATATTATTTGACCATAATGTGTGTCTATGGATGGAGCATGGCTTAGCATATGAGTAGACTCATATGACCCACGTTCGACCGCCCAAGGTCACGGAGTACTTTTTTATTATCAAGGCTGCCAGCGAGGGGATTAATTTCGTTTAATGATGCCAGTGCGAGGGGATTAGCTTCGTTTAATGATGCCAGTTCTTGCATTATGGTATTGTTTGTTTTAATCTAACAATTTTCTGGTTTTGACGAAGAATCGGTTACCATGGATGTGAATAAAAATCTAAAGAACGTGAATGTATGGTGTTATACATATCATCGAACCGGTATGTCACTTCTATGGTGTGATACATATCATCGAAATCCGTCCGCTTGCTTAGAAAAGTTTCAAGAAAATTTACTGTAAAAATGACGTCACAGAATACGTCATGTCGGAAAAGCAGGTTCGGAAACCACTGATCCCATACCCTGACATCCATAACTTTACATGCTACTTGCAAACATGTAGTTGGCCTCAATAATAATAACATACACTCAAAGCGTTCTTTCATAACATGATCATTCATGTTATAATTGTTCTTGTTTATTATGTTTAAGTGCGACCGCCACAGAATGTACTCTACAAGAAAGAAGACAAAACAATATAATTGTTTTACAACAAATTCTGGCATACATTTAATACCCGAAAACTACGTTTACGCTTTAAAGAATGTACAATAGTGACGTAATTCGCAATATGTGAAATTTCCATTAGAAATTTTGAAGTATGTATTATTTTATTAAGTTCATGGGCAAACACCATAAAATATACATTACTAGAAAGAAGAAAAAATGCACATTTCGTAATTAAATTGCGTTCTCGTACAACCAAAAGAGGCAGAAAATCTTATCACATTAACGACGGCAACTTTTAAAACTAGAAATCGAGGCATATTTGATTATAAGCCATTTACCCGAGCGTTAAGGTTTCGAACGCACCAAGTCTGTGACCTTGAGCCTGGGCTTAGCGGGGGCAGGACAAATGTGGATTTGTCACAGGGCGGTAGAAGACCATTGGAGCAATGCGTGTGCGAAATGTTAAGGTTTCGGGACGTATGTACATACGTACGTTACGTACGTACGTACGGACGCCGGTAACACTATATGCCCCCCTCACCATTCGGTGGCGGGGGCATAAAAATGCACAATAATGATGAACTTTGCAAGGTGTGACATTGCCACTTGACATGGGGTTAGATTGTGTGATATTAATGTGTGACCGCTACAAAATGTACACTACTAAAAAGGAGTTAAAACACATTTTTTAGTTACAATATAATTACCGTGCTATATAAATTACCAAATATTTAGCATCACACAAACTACGGTAACTTTAAAATATATGGTGTACGAACGGGGTCAAAACTAAATGTACAGGTGCAGCTATAAACATATACAGGTGCACCTGTAAATATACAGGTGCACCTGTAAATATACAGCTGCACCTGTAAAAAATACAGCTGCACCTGTAAATATACAGCTGCACCTGTAAAAATACAGCTGCACCTGTAAAAAATACAGCTGCACCTGTAGTTTTATAGCTGCACCTGTAAATGTATAGGTGCACCTGTAAAAAGTACAACTGCACCTGTAGTTTTATAGCTGCCACCGTGTAAATGTGTAGCTGCAACCTGTAAAATGTACAGCTGCAGTTGTAAATGTATAGGTGCACCTGTAAAAAATACAGCTGCACCTGTATTTTTATAGCTGCACCTGTAAATGTATAGCTGCACCTGTAAAATGTACAGCTGCAGCTGTAAATGTATAGCTGCACCTGTAAAAAGTACAGCTGCACCTGTATTTGTATAGCTGCACCTGTAAATGTATAGCTGCACCTGTAAAAAATACAGCTGCACCTATACATATACAGCTGCACCTGTACTTTTACAGCTGCACCTGTATTATTTACAGGTGCACCTGTAAATTTTTGTAGACCAATCAAAACGTCGATAGCATATCACATTTACTTCGTGATCAATGTTATCATGGTTATGTAAACGCATGTTTCGTACATATGGATTCGTACCCAGTCCAGTTCGTATCCAGTAAATTCGTGTGACATTGCATATGCTACATGTAGTCTAGCTGTCAGTCACTAACTACATGTATATAATAATACATGTTGCGCACCTCGACATTTGGCAATGAGGGTACGGTTGTATGTATGTATGTATGTACGCTATTGATCGCTAAAGTGTGTTTATTATCTTATCGTGCATACATTATAACCGTTAGAACCATACAGTGACATAATTGGAAGCGAGAACAGGCACCAATATTATCAACAAAATAAGCAAGGACTTCCGACTTAAAAAATTGTTTAGATGCCAGATCGCCGCAGATGCGATTTCCTGACATCTAGGCCACGAAAAAAGTCATCCAACTATTCGAGTATTGTAGATTTTCGTCTGAACTTATCTCAACAGAGCAAGTTCAGCCCGTTTCCCAAGCAATCAAAACATCATCTTCATTTGCTAAATATAGAAACTATATATAATCAGGACAACGCTCGGGCATAGGTACGTACGTGTGTTTAGTTTACCGTTATATACTGCTCGTCAATGAAAACGCACCAGGCTGGCAATCGGGTATGTGTTAATACTTTCATTAAAATATTGTTTGATGAGAGTTTTTTTTTTAAATATCAGTTGTTATGTGGCTTTGAAAAAGATGTATCTACATATGACAGGTTGTTTGATGACAAATGCAGTGTTTGTTTAGTTCTTTTCTCGTTCTGTCACCCGTGCAACGCCATTTCTACGCAGGATTCCTGAGGGCAATGGACAAATCAGGAATACGTTGCGGTGCTGTGAACTTGGTCATCATTGTGTTTGTGTCGGTACACTAAAAAACGGTGTGTACAACATTATCTATGCTACAAATGAGTCAATGCTGAGAAAACGTCAAATTTGCTATTGACGTTACGTAAATTTAGTGTGTACAATTCTGTGTTAGTCTTTCTCCAGACCATTGTATTGACAATCATACGAAAGTCATGTTTGTTGCAACAAAACGCATATATTAATTAAATAAAACGAAGTTCAGCCCTTTGACGTTCAACAGTCATGTAAACGTCAACTAGTACAGAACATATTTCCTTGGCAATTTGTTAGGCCACGTCATGGCAACAGAAAGCCACTTTGAAAATGCATGTGCATCTTTTCAAATACATGCAATTTCCAATTTTGTGAATTTTGTGCAATACAATGCCAACATTGAAAAGTGTGGTAAACATGATACAGTTGTGCTATGGATGTAATCAAGTATATACCAACGACGCACAGTCAATCGATCCTTGCAAATCGCTGAACACAACTACCAGACAAATACGTCGCGAACAGGATTTTATTCTGTTCGTTCACCTGTGTTACGGACTGAGCTAAAAATAGAACAGTAAATGACACAAACGCCACCTAGCACTGGCTTAAGCTCTACTCAACGTACAAAGGGACACATAAACACTGACCAGTTCTTCATATCTCCATATGTAAAAAGGCCATTTCCTATACTTGTACTCTCCATGGCCAATCTCTCGAGTATGTATCTAGCGCTTTATATCTTGGAGTAGACTTCCGCACCGATCTCAGCTGGAATAAACACATCGACAGGGTAAGTACTACTGTCAACAAGACCCTTCGGTTTATCAAGCGGAATATAAAATCCAACCACCTAGGCGTCCGCAGATGGCCTACAACTCACTAGTACGTCCCCAGCTCGAATACGCCTCAGCCGTATGGTGCCCACATACAGCCAACAACATCTACAACCTGGAGATGGTCCAGAGGCGGGCAGAAAGGTGGGTATTAAATCAATATTCCCACCGAGATAGTGTCACGCAAATGCGTAGCCAACTCAAGTGGCGCACCCTGCATCAGAGACGTCAGGACTCTAGGCTGACAATGATGATCAGGATTTACCACCACTTCACTTGGTAGACATTCAGATGCCGCCATACATTAAGCACCCCACGAGACTGACATGCCATGCCCATCCACTCTCCATTGTACAAATTCATACCTTGTCTTCATTTTATCAACATTATTTTTATCCGGCCTCTATTGTTCTATGGAATGAGCTTCCGCAGGCAACAGCCGCGCTGACAGATCTTGATCAATGTAAGCGGGCTGTTGTCGCTATTAAACCATATGGTCCCGGGTCTCGGACTGTGTCTGAGATATTTTAACTGTTCTGCATAGCTTGTGAATATTTTTATTGTGTGTTATCGTCCTGTTCATTGGTGTTGTGCGCCATCAATTCTAGTTTTTACTTGTAAATAGAAACAATATTTAAAAAATCTTGTGTATATCATTTTTATCAGTTTTAAAAAAATGTTTACATTTTTAACACATATAACATGGTTTTAGATGACAATGATAACACTGGGACCGTTTTGTAGTGTATTATGAATTGGAAAACGCTGTTTTTAATCTTTTATAGCACCTATATACAATGTTTTTCCTTTAAATCACTAACATTTTAACCTATGCTGAGTGGTGCGTCTTACTGCACTCTAACTTTTTAACTGATCTTATCTTTTCATCTTTTACTAACCAGGTCGGTGTCTCCCTGCACATTTATACCCAAAAGTGATGCAGTATATAATCTAGATATATAGATATTTATGCAACGTCTGAATGTGTTTATCGGGAGGGTACACACATATTGCTAAGGTTCGTCTTGTCACACATCATTCTGTGCAAATAGACAAAATGTCTGCCACAGGCAATTTACCGACTATCCATTCCTGGGCACATATTCCAGTCTTTTTTCCGTTCTTAGGCAGTGCATAATTTCATATTATATTCCGCATCCTCGTGCCGCGAAAATTCAGGCCAGCGCGGGGATGTCATAGACTACACAACAACAACAACAACTGCACATGAATTAGCGCGTAATATTTCAAATAAACATGAAAATCATCATACTACCCTAGTAAGTTTTTAAAATGTGACTATGCTATGCATATCAGTAAAGTGTGATGGAAGAATAGCTATTGATGACAGTGCCAGTGTCAAAAGTCAAAGAAATATATTATGAAAATAGGGACCAACATCAGTCTACCCAAACCCGACAGTACCGAAACACGACTCTTTTGACTTGGTATCCCTCCGTGGTCTCAATAGCAGACCGTCAAGTATCCTATTTGTTTTCCTATTTTTTCAGCAATTCCTATTGTTTCCTATTTTCTGACCAAATGTTCCTATTTTTGAGAAAAAAAACGCACATTTTTGGCCAATTTAATTCTGAACATGAGTGAAATTGACTAGATAAATACTGTACATTGTAACATAACTACACAACTATTTTTGTTTATTTTTCCTTGAAAGTATATGTGGTGACCACCATTTGAACCGTCTCATCGAGATGGTTCAAATGAGTTATTATGACATACTTTCGAGGATAAATAAAAAATAATTGTATTTGTAATATAAAAATGTGTATTTTTTCTAAAAATGACTGTCTTTTTAGCTCACCTGAGCGAAGCTCATGTGAGCTATTGTTACCGCAATGTGTCCGTCGTCCGTGAACATTTTCAAACGTCTTCTCCTCGGTAACCATTGGGCCTATAGTCACCAAACTTGATGGTCATGGTCCTTAGGTAGTGGGATTACAAAATTGTTAAAATGAAGTCATTACGTAATCCAAGATGTCCGCCGTCTAAAAATAGCAAAAATTCTTAAAAAATCTTCTTCTCATGAACCGCTAGCCGGATTTCGACGAAACTTGGTAGGAATGATCGATGTACAATGCTCTTTCAAAATTGTTAAAATGGTGAACCCGGGGTAAAAAATGTGCGTGGCCCGTATTTTTGACCGAATATGGTCGTGTTATATGTGAAATCGAAGGTATCAATGAGGCGATCGCTCTGGTGTAATATTTGTCGGAATCGGATGATTATGTCATCCATGATGGCCGCCAATAGGTCCATTTATTCAAAATTTTGAACGTCTTTTGCTCAGGAACCACATGGCCGATGCTGGCCAAACTTGATAGTAAGTTAAGATCCTTTGGTGAAGCATTTTCAGATTAGGTAAAATGAGTTATTGCTTAATCCAAGATGACCGCCATCTAAAAATAGCACATTTTTTTTTACAACACATGAACTCAATGTCACATTCTCCTCTGGTGTTCATGGAGTCAGGTGAGCGAATTAGGGCCATCATGGCCATCTTGTTTATATTTTTTTAAGAAATCTGTAGATTTATTTATAGATCCGTAGATACGTTTTTGTGTGAAAAATCCGCAGAAAACGGAAAAATCTGCAGATTTGGTCGCCCTGTCTACAAGGTGGAAATTGTCAATGTCATTCAATTTAAAGCTCTTTCTGTTTCCTTTCCAGACATGGCAACGTCTCAGACACTCCGTGGTAAGTTGGTTTTTATATGGTTAGGCCAAAAAGCAACAACCTGTGTATGGCCCGGGTTCCCCTACCTACCCTATCTGATCTTCATGTGACATTGACCTACTTTTTGTCTAATTTACTTAGTTATTTGCAATTATATATATAGTGGGGCTCCTGCAATATAATCTCAGTTTTAGCTTTCTCAGACCCTGTGGTTAGAAGTTTATATATAATTATACGCGTTTGTACTTTTGTATAAAGTAGAAGACATAATGTTACAACTGCGATATAAATCATTTGTCGGCGAGCTTGAGCACGGAGCTCAAGATTTTTTCTAGGACTTTTATGTGTAAAAATATATTTTTTTTACAAAAACTGCTTTTTCACTCGATTCGTTCCAATTTGGCTTGAGAACCCCTTAATACCATGTATATTGCTGATCTGCCTAGCTCAGCCTATACGCAAACAATATATATGGTGTCAGGCAATTCTAGCTCAGACAAGCTGATTGTGACCCTTTAATAAACGAATTGTACAAAACAGCATATAGATCTGGGTTGTATGTAAACATAACATACTTTAACCTTTGTATCACAGCAGTATGAAATTATCTGGGCCTACATGATAATGGCCAATTTACACACTTGTAACTATCTGCTTTGGTTCCAGCGTTATTGATAGTCGTAATAGGAAGCCGGGAACCTGAATGGACAACCGTGTCCCCTACGTCACAGCTGATAATGCATTAGGGGGCAGTGACCAGTTAATTTAAAATGATCAATTTCACGCCCTCGGACAGTATGTATTTAATTCAATATTCCAAATAAGTAGGCAGACAGCAATATGAGTTCGACATTTGTGACCTAGACACACAAGAAGCTTTTACATAAACACAAATATGCTGCTCTATTAGTGCTCCTTACCTATGCAGGAATGTGAAATATCTTGGTGCAGCCTCTTTAAAATTGTCCAATTATGAGGTAAAATATTCACTGTAAAACCATGCCGTGCCATGCTACTTGCCGAACTACAGATTGAATGTTGTATGTGTTCTCAATCATCATCCAGAGGCAAATGCACTATCATGGTGCAAACCAGTTCCCATCCATGAGTTTTCTCTGAAATAAATTCTTGTTTGAAACTCCCAGAAAAATCTGTTGTTTTTATCAGTTTTTGTCACAACATACCCTCAATTCGTATTTGCCCATTTCTGATCAAAACCAATTATGAGGTAAAATATTCACTGTAAAACCATGCCGTGCCATGCTACTTGCCGAACTACAGATTGAATGTTGTATGTGTTCTCAATCATCATCCAGAGGCAAATGCACTATCATGGTGCAAACCAGTTCCCATCCATGAGTTTTCTCTGAAATAAATTCTTGTTTGAAACTCCCAGAAAAATCTGTTGTTTTTATCAGTTTTTGTCACAACATACCCTCAATTCATATTTGCCCATTTCTGATCAATGGGAACAGGTCAGATGGCCCTGGAATGAGCATTCATCAATTAATACGATGTAAAATCTGTATAAAATACAAAATCAACTACAAAAAATTCATTAAACAATTGAAATGAATTTTAAT
Organism: Conchocele bisecta; assembly: GCA_029237695.1. Classification (NCBI taxonomy): domain Eukaryota; kingdom Metazoa; phylum Mollusca; class Bivalvia; order Lucinida; family Thyasiridae; genus Conchocele; species Conchocele bisecta. The sequence continues at coordinate 56,425,770 of CM055272.1, read as the reverse complement.
CAGCAGAAAGTGTAATATTTATAAATTTCACCGGTGCCATTATACGAAACTGGCGGCTAACTGGTCACTGCCACCTTATCAGTTTATTTATTTATACTGTGAAACATACTTTCACATAATCTCGCATTGCAGTTTATTGTGATATAAGGTTACAGACCATTAATAAATTTTACTATATAATATGTATTACTGTGAAACCTACTTTTTCCATAAACTACAGAATGTGTATAATGGATTTGTTTGTCTTTTGTATTTTACACTGTCCGCCCGAGCGTCCGTCACACCATATGGAAGTGATAGTTGGTTTTGATGGTTTTTGAATTTTATATGGTTTTTATCTTTTGAGGGCATTTCTATCTTGGTTGCAGTTTTATTGATTCCTTCACAGTCTTCTTTATGCTTGAGTAGTAAGTCTTCTTGTGAGAAGCCATATACCGGTAGACAACGTTCACAGAAATCTGTTTTTTCCTTATGCTTCTTTTGATCGACGAGTAGTTTGTTTAGGTTTTTAATCCAACAATAATGATATTGCGTTTCTTTCTTTGGTTCTTCACCTTCTTCGTCTTGTGATATCAAAAGTAAATTAATTCTATTCAATCCTGTTGGTTGATCTGATATGTAATATGGGAATATGCTTATTTTATCTGTCTTTTTTTGTTATTGTATATCCATAAACATTTATTGCAAGATTGTTTTGTTTTTCCACTTTTAACATTTGTGATATTGGTGTTGGAAAATCGATGTCCTTCAAGTTCAAATTGTCTTTGTTTTTCGTATAACTGTAAATATTATTAGGTTACTTTTTTTGCGGGATACATAGCGGATGTCAGAGCCCATCTCAAACACTCATTATCATCATTCTTTACGTTAATTATTGCTTTTTTGTTTGCCAATGCTTTGGGTAAAGGAATATATGAAGAGCCTTTGAGTGGTTCATATTTGCAATGTTTAAGTACGTTTAATACAGTGTTCAATCTCTAGGCCTGATGCTGTATTTGTAAAATTTCTCAATCCAGGTTTTGTAAATAAGAAAGTTTGATTATTATAAAATTCACTAACTTTAGATCCATCAAGAACAGCACTTTGTTCTCCATGGCTTGTCCGATGACATACTTTCTTTCTCCGCCGTTTCATCTTTGAAGAATTTTAAAGAAATGCCGATTGAAAAACTTTATGCCTATATTCTTTTATATCTTTGATTGATTGATTTTATTATAGTAGACTTGTTATTTTCATCAAACAGAATATTAGGGTCTTTATATTTATGGGCATCTATTTCATATGACTTGAAATAATCACACAATTGGCTTGTCGACCAATTTTTTAAATTCTGGGTTTTTATCTTTTGGGGTTTGCTTGGGCTCATTTATAACATTTTGTTTTGGTTCAACTATGTCCGTTTTGCTGCCTCCTTTTTCTTTTTCCTAACGACGCCTTTCCCGCAGATTTTCTAAGACAGATGATTTGACCTCGACTTGGGGTGGGGCTCTGAAGACTTCAAAGCATCTAATGCGCTTCTTAATTGGCAATCATTAACAACACCATCACGATGAAGAATTGCAAGACATACTCTATATTATTAGTGCTCATCTTTTTTACTTTTATTTTATTTGTTTAAATATAACTTATTTTAACAAATAAAAAATAATAATATAAGTAAATCATGAAATTGTGCATTTACAAAAGTTGGTGATCATGAGCCATGCCATTCAAACCCTACAAAAAAAATCTAAATAATGCAACTACACAACTACCTAAATGAAAAAAAGCCAAGTGAAACTCTGTATCAAATGTGGTAAAGGTACATAGCAAAATATCAAGTCTGTGTTCAAGTGGAGCACATAAAGTAAGATTAAAGGAAAGAGATACTAAAAAATAACATAGAGAAACCATTCAGACAAGAGTCTGCCAGACTTAGGGGGATTGTGATATAGCGATTTCATGGTTCATTGCATAGATTTTTTTTTGCTGAAGAATTATTGTTTTCGTACATAACAACTATAGGTTTAGGTATAGCAAGCATTATTTTGACAAATTCCTAGTCTCAAAGGCTGAGAAGTTTAAAAACAGTAAAATGGTTTTTTTACACTTTTATACAAAAGTACAAAACTACTATATAGTTTTTTTGTACAAACGCGTATAATTATATATAAACTTATAACCACAGGGTCTGAGAAAGCTAAAACTGAGATTATATAGCAGAGCCCTATATTCTATATATACAATTTATACAGTTTTGTACATTGATAACCACTGTCAAGCATTGACAATGACCTACTAGTTTTCACTTATTTTACTTTTGTTAATTCTCTTATTGATTAAGGTTAAGGTTTAGGTCAACCTTGAATAGTGAATACGATTGTGCCTATAACCAACATACTTTGACAACTTCATCAGCTAGTGACGAACGTCAAACAGTTAACTTTCATTGACATTGACCTACTTTTCACCTAATTACACATTTTACTAGTTTTTCATAACAGTTTCCGTTGAAATTTGTTTGTAACTGCAGATACGTTTCGGCAAAGACTGGCACTGCTGCCGATCGCCTTAGGCGATGCAGATGCGAAGATGCAGATACAGTAACACCATGCATGACGAACTCAATGCAGCCCTCCCACAACGGTATACCCATGCGGAGTTCTGGTGAGCCAACAAGGGAGAAACACCGCAGGCGTGTCATGCGGACAGGGACGGATGGCCCCGTCGGTCCCAGGATGTTAAGGTCCGGATAACAGCCCTCGATGCCAGGATACATAACCACATCTCGTGTTAATATGACCAACCCACCTCAGGGAGAAAGGACTCGGTTTATGTACATTTAATAGATCTTGCATGGGATTTCGATGGTTTTTCAACAAATGTGGCATCAGACCAAATGCCATAGAATACAAAACGGAGCATATGCAGTCCTCTGTATATAAACGCTATTTAAACAAACCCATTACGTCGCACAGACAGCCGTTCATGAAAAACCTCTGCTAAACATGCTCATTTTGCTACCTGTATGGTGGTCCGACCTTTGTATGTGGATTTCATTCAATTTTACATGTGTAACATGGGGTTTTATGCTATCAAAAAACAAATTAGTTTATTAAAACTAATTTTTTGTCTCGCCCACTATAGTGGAAAGTGAGATTTAGCAGTCACAATTCCTCCGACGTCGTCGTCATTGACATCAACATTTTGGTTAAAGTTTTTGCAGTCAAGTCTCTAAATTCAACACTATTGAAGCCACAGCCACCAAAACTGCACAACTTCATCTCCTGCTAGTGGACATACATCAACAACCACTCAAATGTGCGACCTTCATATGACCTTACTGAGTTATTTTTCGCTTGGTTAATTTTGTTTTGGACAATCCTCTAAATTGAACACTAATTGGAGCCACAGCCACCAAACTTGCACAACTTCATGACCTACTCATGTACAATCAACATCTACTGTCAAATAAGTGACCTTGACCCATTTTTCCACCTGAAATATTTTGAGTTATTTCCCTTGGTTAAAGTTTTTGGTTTAATCTCTTAACTTCGACACTATATATTGGAGCCACAGCCACCAAACTTGCACAACTTGACCAACTACAAGTGTACATCAACAATCACTCGCAAACATGTGACCATCGTGTGACCTTGACCCAATTTTTCACTTGAAATATTTAGTGATTTCCTGAAAGTTTTTGGTCAAGTATCTAACTTGAACACTATTTGAGCCGCAGCAACCATTTTTACTTGCACAACTTCATCACCTACTAGTGTACATCAGCACTGTCAAATGACCATCGCGACTTCAGACCAGTCACAATTTAACAAGTGAGACACACCTCGGTGATCACCTTATTGGCAAACGCATATCATGCTTTATTAAATTATTATGGGTAAAGTAGCACGTAATATATTAGCTGTTCCACTAGAAATATATACATATATATATATATTTGATGACCGTCGTACATCAACTTGGGGACACAGAAACACATCTGTATGACATCACTCTGACCATCATTTACATTACACAGCAAATGTCGTTCTACGCTAGTATACGTTGCAAAAGGATAATCAGTTTGTTGTCACAAGCTTGAATATATCACATGTATTTATAATTATCCCCGAGCCGATAGGCTGACAGGGATATAGCGTTAGTCTCCGGACATGCGTCCGTCCGTTCCGTCTGTTACTCAGGCACTGTAACACCTACAGCCACCAAACTTGCACAATATGATCAGCAACATGTGTGCATCAGAAACCGACATAGGGCATGTAATCTTCATTTGACCTTGAAAAACCTTTTCCGCTTCATTGACTTTGTTATTTTCAAATTTAAATTTGTTATTTCGCAATAACTTTTCAACCGCTTCACGCATTTACATATAATAGTATACTTGGCCACAATGTGTGTATTCATAATCTCTTCCATCCCACACATGACCCATGCCCAAATTTCATGGTCAAGGTTACTTCAATGTCAAATGTTCACCTTGTTTTCCAAAATGTTTATCTTGTTGTTTCAGTCTCTTAGTCAGATACTGTAACACCAACACCTACAGCCACCAAACTTGAACAATATCATCAGCCAAACAGGCGTGTACAACATCAGAAAATGACATACAATCATGTGACCTTC
>CM055272.1:56396421-56420644 GCA_029237695.1 Conchocele bisecta | reverse complement strand
CATGTGACCTTCATTTGATCTTGGCCTATTTTTGTTTGCTTCATTAACTTAGTCATTTTCAAGTGTTCACCTTGTTATCCCAGAGCTTTACTATCCAGCGAGTGAGGGGATTCGCTTAGTGATAGCGATGCCCTTGTTATTTTGATGTATTATATATTTTTTATCTTCAGGACGGTTATCGGAAACGGCAGATTGCATACCAATTGAGTGGGGCGAAGCAGAATTCACCAGTCTTATAAGAAGCAAATTTCCAGTTTTGGATGGTATCCAGTTTGAAGTTTTTATGGGGAGGAGTGGCTGCAAACTGGATGCCATTCAGGACTTGTCAGCTAGAGCAATAAAGTCAATGAAAGACGGAAAAGGAATAATCAGATTGTGGGTTCGTCCAGTAGTGGACATAGACCATAATCAGATGTACACACTTACAGTACCGGTAAGTGATTTATAGTGGAGTATCTTAATGCCAGAACTAGGCGTAAAAAAAAATAGGCATGTTTCCTGTAACCCAACCGACCCTATATTTTCACCCCGAAGTCAATGTCTTGTCGAGCCTGCTTTAACAGAGGCATGCGTATAGTCGGCGCTTTTTCCGTCGTCCGTGTTTTTTTGTAAGGCAAATGCGTTAAAAGTTATTGTTTTTTCACAACACGGTCAAATGCCTCGGCAGGCGCGATACCGCTTCCGTGGGGAATTCTTGTTTTAATTATTGGGGAAAAAATAGTAAATTGTCCCAGTAATCCATGATTGTGGTTCACCTGTCCCGCAGAAATATTTCTGTTTCTGGGTTAGTAAACAGGGGTAAACGGAGGATATTGAAATGACTGACTGACATTTTATTTTTGTTATCGCTGTTAGATGCAAAAGACACAATTAACATCAAAGGCGTTCAGTCCGTGCTCCAATCATACAAACATGCTAGCCGAAAAATATAAGGCAACATGTTCGGTAAGTATTTTCACTTGTACACGATGTCAAAATAAAATAAAATAGAGGGAGTATATGACACAGATTATTTCTACGCAAGACTATCTAAACTATGTTCTTAATATTTTATTTTGAAACCGAATGGCAAATACTGGGCTCAAATGCCAGATATTTGTCTCACATCACCAGGGAAATTGTAATTTCAGGTATATTTTAATGCTGTTGAGATAAAATGTTAATCAGACTAAATGAGTTTTCTGTTGCATTGAACGGAAAGTCCATACTTGGCAATAAATCTACTATAGATTATAGAGTAGCTTTTGGATTTCCACCTCTATTTCAGTGGCACACGGTTCATTCCTAAACTACGCGGTATTTTCTACAAATTTTCTGGATATAAACCACAAATTGATTTGTCTTTCGGATACTGGTTATGATTTGGGTCGGGTTTACTCGAGTTTACTCGGGTTTACTTGAGTCAAGGTATACCATGACAAATATAGGTGTGCGCGTAACTATTTTTGTCGGGTATACAGTCAAACTTGTATTAAGCGACCACCCAAGGGAGACACCAAAAATGGTCGCTTAGAACAATGGTCTCTTAACACAAAAACTTAATAAAAAATGTAAATCCGGGTACTGGTATGTCCGGTTATATGGTTTAATATTCAACATTAACATAGAAATAGTTGTAAACCTTAAAGGTACATGCCCACGCAGTAGGCACAAACTTCTTTATAGGAATTAAATAAGTGTATAATTGTGTCACTATTCCACCAGTTTTAAAAATTACAAGTGCCCGCTATACAGATATAATCAATTAGTAATATTTATTTTACTGATAGTGACGCGCGGTGGTATCAGGCTATTTTCATATGCAAATGATGCATGATATTTTTTAATTTTTTATACTAATTAAATGTGTCGCCTGAATTTTTTTTATTTTCGACAGTTTACCAAGTATGATCATTGCACATCAAAAAATAAATACAGAGAATAAATAGTAATGTCCGTTAACATTTTAACGAAACACGGTTATCGCCCCTGATATCTGTGTGTAAATTTACGGCTAATATAAAATGTATAATAATGCCAATAAATACGTGGAATAACGGTGAATGAATGTTTATTTTGCAAGAAAATGTGTCAGATGATGTCTGATGTAAGTAACATTTTGTGCCTACTGAGTGAGCATGTACCTTTAATGTTTTGTGTTAAAGTTTTTGAGTATACCTTATATCTCGTGTAAAAAAAAAAAAAACCCTAAAATGAGCTATTAGGGTGGTTGCGGATTTGTACGTGTACGGGTACGTGTAGACAAGTAAGACAAACACTAATTATGTACCTTACACGCTGAATGAATAAATATTATTGGTTCAAGGGACATAAGTAATGTATGACTTACTTGGCCACACGTACTCGTACACCTACGAATTCGCAACCTCCCAATTAACTTGAAACTTGGTATGCTTGTTTGTCATCATCCATAATTGTCATTTTGTGGACTGTTTTAGCCCCGTGTTCCAGGTTAAATTCAAATTAATTATAAATTTAAGGGGTTTTCGTCTCGCCCACTTTGGAATATTAACTTTGTACCTATAATTTCAGACTGCTGGAAGTTCTACAGACGCGGTAGCAGACACAATGGTAATACATGTATTGCAAGATTTTTTTATGATGGGCTTCTCAGAAAAATTGTCAACATGGATTTTCTTACTGTGCATATACCAAGGCTTAATAATATCCATGTTGACAATAATTATTAACACACAAAAATCACGACACCACCTATTAGCTATACGTGTGCGTATATACTAAGCGACCTATCTACTCAGGAAAAAGCAATAGGCATTAAGTAGGGACTGCAGGGTTCTCCACAGAGAACATTTTTGTATCGGGCCCCGATTCATACTATTTTTGTTCTGATACACTGGTTTTGTTCCAATATGCTTTGTAATCCCGATTTGTAAAATCGCAAACAATAATTTATTACACAAGCAGGGTAACTTTGTACCTATAATTTCAGACTGCTGGAAGTTCTACAGCCACGGAAGCCGACACACTGGTAATATTGCAAAAGCCATGGTGACAATTATGGCACCCAGTACATGGTGGGGGCGGGATTGGGGAGGGGAGGGGTGGGGCGGTCAGCGAAAAGCAATATACAAATGTATAGAAAATATGTGCGTGGTGATGGTGTAAAATAATTCATTTATTTCTGTTGGGGGGGGGGGGGGGGGGGGGGGGGGGGGTGGTGGGGGGGGGGGGGGTTGGGCGGGGGGGGGGGGTGGGGGGGGGGGGGGGGGGGGGGGGGGGGGGGGGGGGGGGGGGCAAACAATAAAAGTCTGAAAAGGTTCCTTGACTTTTCCTTAACTCGCAACAAGCAGAGATTATAATCGATTGATCTTGTGCATTTTCTTGCACTTCGTACGGAACATTCTGGAGCGATCTATCTGTCGTACACTATTTGATCTCAAGATCTGATTCATATATGCATCTTCACGCCAAAACATGCTGTGAAACATAAGTGGGTCACTGTGACCTGCTTTTTATAACACCCCCCTCCCCCCCCGCAACAACATGTGGGAGTGGGGTGTATACTGGAATCGGGTTGTCTGTCCGGGCCAACATCGGGGGTTTAAGAGCTTAGGGGAAGGGTTAGGAACAAAGGATTCCTTTGTTTTATTTGGTAAGCTCCTAATTCTATTGATCTTTAGGAGCTAATCCTAAACATATAGCTCATAACTCCCAAATGTTTGAACGTCCGTGCATCTGTCCGTCCGTCCGTCGCAAAACTTAAAGTTTTGTTAAGTTTGAATAACTTCTGTTTCCTTTGATGGAATGTCTTGATATTTCACACATACGAGGGGTGGTCAAATAGTTCATGGACTGCCTCTATGTCTTACATTTTCAAGATAAAATATCCAAAGCATACATGGTACATGTTCCATACGTATTGGCCATACTCAGAAAATTTAAAGTAATTTTGCAGTTTATAGGAACCCATGTATAATGTCACGGATCACTTTGACGTCATTTGGCAAAATCGCACCTGATCAGAGTTTTTTGGAAATAGACATCATTGGCTCTGATGCACTTCTCATTGATATCCACCCATTTCCGGACTATCTGTGGATACCAATCAGCTTCAAAAGGCGAAATATTACTGCAAACAGCAAACATTGGTACCACTTGAATACCAATGATGGGCAACACTTCTTGGATGTAACTGCACTTGTCAGCAACTTTAGAGTACCCGGAGGCATCATTCCAACATTGACGCAGAATATAATGACGGTACGCTGATCTGTACTTTCAAGTGACGTCATATTTTTGGGAAAAATCAAAACAAGGTGATGGTGCTTTGAATTCACATGCCAGCTTCAAAACATAACAAATAATTCCAGAATTTTGCTGATAATTGGGTCTACACCCATCATGATAAGTGAAATTGATATCCTTTACATGTTTATTTTATTATGTGCCCCACACTTCCAACAACCTGAATACCCTATTCTAATTGCTTTTTCATGCAGGACATTCTGCCTACACCAAGACGTCCAGTTGTAACCAGTCTAGTGAGACTGATACGTCCAGCTGTCACCGCAACAGACGCTCTAGTAAGACCCCGTCATTTTTATGCCCCCGCTACCGAAAGGTACGGGGGCATATAGTGTTACCGGCGTCCGTCCGTACGTCCATCCATACGTCCCGATATTACCATATTCTTTAGTAACTTCTACATGGCTTCACATATTATGTCAATATTTATACACGTGATACATATGAACATGCCTTACACACTCCACCCCCCAGTACTTCGACCTTGACCTTTGGCCTTGACCTTTTCCACTTTAAATGTTTGCTTGGCACTTTGGGACAAATCTACGTGCACGTTTCTCAATCCTACACTAACTTCTCAATACTTTTGCCAATCGCTTAAATATTTTTTATACACATGATACATATGAACATGCCCCTACACACTCCACCACCCAGTACTTCGACCTTGACCTTTGGCCTTGACCTTTTCCACTTTAAACATGTTTGCTTGGCACTTTGGGACAAATCTACGTGCACGTTTCTCAATCTACACTAACTTCTCAATACTTTGACAATCGCTTAAATATTTATACACATGATACATATGAACATGCCCTACACACTCCACCACCCAGTACTTCGACCTTGACCTTTGGCCTTTGACCTTTTCCACTTAAATGTTTGCTTGGCACTTTGGGACAAATCTACGTGCACATTTCTCAATCCTACACTAACTTCTCAATACTTTTTGCCAATCGCTTAAATATTTATACACATGAAACATATGAACATGCCTACACACTCCACCACCCAGTACTTCGACCTTGAACCTTTGGCCTTGACCTTTTCCACTTTACATGTTTGCTTGGCACTTTGGGACAAATTTACGTGCACGTTTCTCAATCCTACACTAACTTCTCAATACTTTTGCCAATCGCTTAAATATTTATACACATGATACATATGAACATTGCCTTACACACTCCACCACCCATTACTTCGACCTTCACCTTTGACCTTCACCTTTTCCACTTTAATTGTTTACTTGCCACTTTGGGACAAATCTACGTGCGCGTTTCTCAATCCTACACTAACTTTCACACACGCATTGCTCCAATGGTCCTCTACCGCCCTGTGACAAATCCACATTCGTCCTGCCCCCGCTAAGCACAGGGTCAAGGTCACAGACTTGGTGCATTTGAAACCTTAACATTCAGTTAAATGGCTTATAATTTGTGTTTCCTTGCTCGGATCTGCTTCACATTTCACACACGCATTGCTACAATGGTCCTCTACCGCCCTGTGACAACATTCGTCCCGCCCCCACTAAGCCCAGGGTCAAGGTGCGTTCAAAATCTTAACGCTCGGGTAAATGGCTTATAATCAAATATGCCTCGTTTTCTTTGGCTGCCAGCGGGGGCATTCGTGTGCCGACAGGCCACATTTCTAGTTATTTTTAGATTTGCAGCAACGTTGTCGTCTCGAACGCTTGTGGTCAGCGTGATATAGTCGGCACTTTGGCCTGCGACTGTCCGTCCGTTAGTGCGTTCGGATTTACGTTAAAGTTTTTAGGTACACTATGTTATATCTCGGCAATCGTTTCTCCGATGGATTTGAAACTTCATACGCATGTTTGCCACACTCCAAATATACACCGTGCCACCTACCCATCCTGAGGGCCAAACCAGGCAAATCGTGATTCCTATAAGGAGGAACCCCTACCGTTAATTTACGCTGTCACGTTCGCCCGACCAAGCACCCACTATGACTTCCTTAGTGTATGATCGATTGGCTTGAAACGTCATGTACATGTTTATTATCATCCATAGTTTCATTCCCCACCCCATGCTTGCTTCCCTCGTGCCCAAGGTCAAATAATATCGGCAACAATCTGACAATACCTTGCTATTTTCATTACTGACAAGTATAGATCCTGATCAGTTGCAACATTCCTGCAGCTTTATAGTAATTATTCATCTGCATTGACATAGCCAACAGTGTAGACCCTGATCAGTTAGGTCCGACTAAAGGTCCATTAATCAAGAATGTATAATAATAAACAGAATAGAATTTACGTTAACAAAAAATACACCGGCAATGTCGCTGACATAACTTGACGTCTGTGAAAACAGCGCACAGACGTCAACTTTGTAACGTCATAACAATGTAATGTGGAATGCGATAAGGTACCAAATGTCTTGGAAGGGCTCTTATAATTTAATGTAACATGTGATGCCGCCATTATCAAACATCTATATGCGATACTGCTTCACAACAACCAGGCATTCGTGTCTATGCCTCATTTCTTGTCTAATGTTTTCCCACTTTTCAGGTCCAGTTCAGACAGCTTGCAAACCAAGTGGTCACGGAGCATAACACTGTCAATACAGCAGCAGTCGCGGAGACACATGTGGATGCGGGTACACCAACCGTAAGTCTTTGCTTTAAAAAAAACATTGGTTTATCATTGTTTCTGAAGTGCATAATTCACGTATTCTATAATACCAAGCCTTGTCATAAGTTTAAAGCCTACCGCGGGGTATCTATTTCCAATGATCTCCGGCAATAAACTGGAACATTGTTGATGTATATATGTAGACAAAAACATTTTATTATTCACATCAGAACTACACCAATACCTATAATATGGGCCGCTGTTACCCACATTTCATGCTTTGCGAACTTGAAATAACTCAAGATATCTGGTTAAAATTTTTGGTCAAGTCTTTATTTTCACTTCTACTTGGTGTACAGCCATGAAACTTCACAAATGCATACATATCTAGCAATACTACACCATCATCTATAATATGGGTCACTGTGGCCCATATTTCCTACTTTGCTGACTTGAAATATCTTAATTACTTTAGATTCTGTTTCTCTGATGAAACACTTTCATTTGTCACTGATGGATTTGTAAAATGATCACACATGTTTGTAACCAAACTCTATGATAACCGCTAACCCCAATGTTAAGGCCACGGACAGAAAACGCTTAGTATCAAAAACTTAACTCTCAAGTTAATTCATTGTAACTTCTGTTTACCTTGATGGAATGCTTTAATATTTTACTGATGCATTTGTAACATGATCACAGATCATTAACGTACAGAAACGCTGTGGCCCCAATTTACGAGTTAGTGAGGCATGAGCAAATGTGTGAACAATTAAATGTAAATGGCTTGTGTTAATAGTGAGCATTAAGTATCATACGGTTGCTATTAAACAGATTGCTTTGTTTTGCAATTGATTACAGTGTTTGCAGCTTTATTAACTTTGTATTAAATGTAGTATGAAGAAAATGAAAATATTACTTACATATTATGGTGTAGAACATATTACCTAAGGATGACAGGCGTATAAATTTTGCAAATCTTACTGGCGTGTTTTTTTTTTGCGCTAAACATGCTGCCCGCAAATATGTAAAAATTAAACCCCAGCAGACATAAAACAGTGCACTATACAGCATGATACAGTATATAACTTTCCCTAACATTTTTTAATGTTTTCCTGACATTTCAGGTCCAGTTCAGACAGCTTGCACACCAAGCGGTCACTGGACACAACACTGGCAATACTGCAGAAGCCGTGGAAAACGCCGTCATCATGGAAAACGTCACCATGGAAAATACTGTCTCCATGGAAAACGCTGTCACTACTGCAGCAGCCGTGGAAAACGCTGTCAAGGAAAATATCACCGTGGAAAATGCTGTCACCATGGAAAACGCTGTCACTACTGCAGCAGTGTCATCCAGTGTTGTTGCACTGGAAATGGATTTAAGTGCAGGTATTATTCATGCCACACACATTGACAAAATATGCGATTATTATCCCCCACCGAGGTGATATTATAATGGGCTGCGGTGTCCCATTGTCCTTCCATACGTACGTCGCGTTGTCTGTTTTTTTAGGTCACCTAAGCTCATGTGAGCTATTGCTACTGCTTTTCATCCGTCCACATTTTCAATCATCTTCTAAATCACAAGGCCAATGGTCACCAAACTTTACCAACATGGTCCTTAGGTGAAGCCCTTCCAAAGATGTTAAAGGTACATGCCCACGCAGCAGGTTACACTGTACTACTACTTTTCATTTTCTGTCATGCCTTATATGAGCCATTTGTATACCCACTAACGAGTTATTTTTAGTTACGGCGCGTGTTAATTGGTGTTAAATCGCATTTTATATATAGAAAGGGTATTTTCCGACCTCGTGCTATTTTTACCAATACGTGACACGGTCAATCATATCACATCTTTGACATGCGCAGTGAAGTATCGGAAGTTGAGAAGAAAAATCTCTGTTCGAGTCCAAATCTAAATCTCCACGTAACTCTTTCCATTTGGTGATCTGGTCGCCAATATTAACCACTCTCTCTCTCTGTACTGCCTGTCCCTCAGACATTTCGCTTTTTTTTTGGCCGCCGCCGTTTCATACAATTTCTGTCCTGGACGTTTCGACATGTTGAAATTCTTGTTTACATATTGGGAAGCCTACTGGCGCGCGTAGTATACTGCGCATGCGCACCGCAAGCCGTGATGTGAAAGTCGTCGTCCCCGCACATTATCAAAATAGACCGTTACCGCCGTGCATCGCTAACAGTAAATTGATAATTAATAAATGATTATATTTGTATAGCAGGCACTCGTAAATTTTAGAACTGGTGGAATAGTGACATAATTATACACTCATTTAATTCCTATAAAGAAAATTTTGTGTCTACTGCGTGGGCATGTACCTTTAAAATAAAGTTACTACCAAATCCAAGTTGGCCGCTGTGGAAAAGTTGGTCAAATCCTTCAAGCGACATCTCCTCATTGATCGATGTTGACGAAACTTTACAGAAATGATCCTAATTAAGGTCGTTCAAGATTGTTCAAATGGTCACCCTCGCGTCAAAAATGGGCGTGGCCTTGGGGGTCAGATCAAGGTCAAATTTAATATTTGGCTGAATGTGGTCTTGTTATAGATCAAATCGAATTATTGAAGAGCCAATTTCTCTGACATCATTTTTGTCATATTTGGGTCGTTACGTAATCCAAGATGTCAGCTGAAAGGTCAAAAGTTCATTCTTTTATTAGCAACTTCACAACTTTTTCTCATGAAGTTGTTGGCCAATAGTCTCCAAACTTTACAGATATGGTCCTTATGTGAAGCCCTTCCAATGTTGGTAAAATAAAGTTGCTACCAAATCCCAGATGCCCACTGTGGAAAAGTAGGTCAAATCCGTCAAACGACGTCTCCTCAGGAACCGATAGACCAAAATTGATGAAGGTTCGCAGGAATGATCCTTGGCTGAAGGCCTTTCAGGATTGTTCAAATGGTGACCCTGGGGTCAAAAATGGGCATGACATTGGGTGAGTGAAGTAGGGTCTCACGGCCTATAAACTTGCAACTTAAGTCCTCTAAGGCCGGGAATACACCTGCGTGTCAAATCAAGGTCAAAGTATATTTTTGGCCGAATGTGATCATGTTATATATCAAATCGAAGGTATTGAAGAGTCGATTGCTCTGGTGCCATTGGGTCTTAGATTTGTTACATGACAGTAACCGCATTTAACATCAAGTTACTGGAAATGAATTAGCGACATATCAACTTTTTGTCTTTAGAACTATATACGGGATCTGTGTATTAAGACTTATTTAAACAGTTCGAAGCACTATATTTGCAGATTCCCATCTTAACTTGTCATGTTAAGGCACAAACTTCGACTTTCAATTGGAAATTCCATCCGCCATGCTTTATGACATCATTGATTAGATGTCATCACAAATGTTTTATAGTAACGTTATTTAGGTAAAATTTATCCAACGTAATTGTAAAATGTCATATTTCATACTTACGGAAATAATTTAAGCAAAAGACATCAATTTGCTAAAATATGTGCAATATGGCACTACTTCTTGGATGACCCTCGTACATGTGCGTGCATTAGTATGTGCATGCATTCATATACATGTTTATCAGTCGGGTATGGCCAAACAATCATCAATTAAAACATTTCATCCGGTTGACAATACTGGTACATGTAGTGTGCCCAGCGTTCATATGTGTGCGCTAGAAAGTTACTCTTCGCATTATTCATCTCCAACATCTCCCTGTTGAGAATCGCGTGGGTAGATTTGTCAAAACATGTAGCCGCGGCCTATGGCGGCCATTTTCAAGATGGCCAGCAAAATATAGAAAAATATTCTCTGTCAAAACTGAATTTAAACACGGATTATGGGTAGATTTATTACAGGTAGACTAAGCATAACATATACATGGGTACTGGTTTGATCATTGTGGACATAATGGACAATATATTTCCAGTAAAACAACTACTCGTCATGCGTTTACATCAGCATATGCGAAAATTATCGTTGCTTATATACCACGGATTAGGCACCACGGAGCACTTTTAGTTTTCGCATGAAAGCACATCTTGAATTCCATAAAGATCACATTTTATCTGTAATCAGTCTAGGCATATTCTAGGCTTTAGAATATTTTCATATATTTTGGGTGCCACCTTGGAAAATGGCCGCCATAGGCCACTGCTACCTGTTTTGACAAATCTACCCTCGCGATTCTTGTCGGGTATATGTTGGAGATAAATAATCCGAAGAGTAACTTTCTGTCGCTTTTTTGCACACATAGGACCCCTGGGTATTAGGACTATAGATTTGTCTCTACCTGACTTTTCTCATGCATATTTCAGCCCTGTTGAATCTGGAAGGGTCAATGTCTACAGAGCAGAGAAGCCTCGCAGTGTCACGGATTGACATTGTCACTGACATGCTTGCTTTTTATAAAGACAGCTCTGTGTTGGACTGCAGGCTACATGTAGAGTTCCTGGGAGAACCAGGTGATGATTTCGGTGGATTAACAAAGGAAGTTTTTTCTCTGTTTTGGCGTGAAGTGACAAAGTCGTTGTTTGTTGGCGAGCATTGTGTTGTGCCATACTTGCCACTGCACCTACAGAGGAGAGATTCCTGGATGTTTGTAGCAATGGGTAAAATACTTGCCCACACCATAGTTCTAACTAGTAATATACCCCCCAACCTCTCACGATCTTTTTTAATTAATCTAATTTTTGACTCTGGTGTTGAAGAGGAGTGCCTTTTTGCGGATTTCATGGAGTTTATCACCGCCAGGGAGAGTACTCTTGTCAAGAAAGCCATTACCAATTACGATGCCTTATCTAATCGTGAGGTAGAGAGGCTCACAAACTTCTACACCTCATACCGTTTGTTAGACATTCCAAGAAAATCTGAAATCCAAAATCAAATTCTGGCAATAGCTTCCCAAGAGCTGCTTCAGAAGCCCTCGGCTTGATCTAACTAATACGCAAGGGTACCCTACTGGCAGATGGAGGATTTTTGGACACATCTCAGCATAGACCACTTGACCTACATGCTCCAGAAGCAACGGCCAACTGTTGACAAGGTAGCAGAATGCATTGTTCCTGTAGAGGAGCATCTAAATGATGTGGAGGAAACTTCACTGTATTACTTGAAGGAATTCGTCAGCGGTATGTCCAGGGATCTGCTGGTGGATTTCCTTATATTCTGCACGTCGTCAGTACATCAGCCAGAACAGATTGAAGTCAGTTTCACTGGCCTCTGTGGTCTCCAACGGAGACCCATAGCACATACCTGCTCCAACACCTTAGAACTTCCCACAACATACAACTCTTTTCAAGAGTTCAGAAGGGAATTCACCTTTCTTCTGGGCACAACTGAGGCCTACGAGTATACCGCAGTCTGAATCTGAGGATTCTTGTTGGATATATAAGGTGTTGTGAAAAACCGAGGTGTGTCAAATGTAATGCACTTTTGCTTGCTGTTACCGCACCATTGATGGAATTTTATTATACCCCCGGCATACAAAGTATGTCGAGGGGTATATAGTTTTTGTGTTTCCGTCCGTTTGTCCGTTCGAGCTTACAAATGGATACATATGTGGCTAGGAGAACAATATGTTATGTAATATTCTATTCATTCCGTGATCTTATGTGGCTAATTTTGACTCTTAGGTGACTAAAAAGAACAAAAGAATAGCCACATATGTATCCATTTGTAGGAACGTCCGTTCGTCCGTAAGATTTGCCTCAAAGTTTTTAAGTACCATCTATCGCGACTACCGCTTCACCGATTGACATGAAACTTCATGTGTATTGTATGTGCAAATTTATCGATTTTGACGAAACTTGGTCGAAAGGATCGATCGCTAAGGCTATTTCAGATTTGATAAAATGGTGACTGACTGAGGGTCAAAAACATGTGTGATTGGTGTTGTATCTTTATAGCTTACATGGTTCAAATTCTGCATCACATGTGAGCGATATAAACCCAATTGTGTGTCTCTTTCTAGTTCCAACACAGGTTCAATATTGAACACATACATGTACTTGTGTACATTGTGTAATTATGTTATCGAAATAACCTCCAAACTAAGTGAACATTGCAAACTCGATAAAGGTTCGTCATAATTCGTCTGACATGGTGTTTGTAGTTTCAAATTAACACTTGTGCCATTACATCTATATGTACATGTACCTGTTTTATGGATACTGCCTTATGCCAGATAAAGGAGGGTCGTACAATATTTATCAGGTGTTGATATAAAGTGAATGCTGTAATCATATACATGTATAAAGTATCAGTGACAACAATGGTACTTCTTAATTGGGAACAAAACACTGGTTGTGCACATGTTCAGGAATTTATACACATTTATACTTAATTTATCGGTTCCAGTGGAAAGCCAATTAAAATGTATTAAGCTAGTGAAATTAATACAGCAGTTAACTATTAGCAGTCTTTTTAGTAAAAGAAAACCTTCAATGACTATATCGTCGAGAGGGTATGAAAACATATATCCTAATTATATATTGATAATATTTCTGATCATTACAACATTTTGCATGTAATCAGGGAAGTTCGTTCACAGACTTGTCCACAGCTGGTATCTATGATGTAGTTTTGTGGGCAATACGCAAAAGAACGTGTTTCATTTCCTGCTGTACATAAATATCTGGTCATGTGCACACAATTATTGTTCACCTTTACCATCAATATGGTGTTGTTACCGACATTACGTGTGGTTGAGCAAACATAATATGGTGGTCAAAGGTCCATATAGGCAATACCTTGGTTCTTGGAGTGTTCCTTTGGTTCAATATAGATTGTTAGCATGATTAATGTCAAAGAACACTACCTATATGATTCATTGACAATGCTGTTAGAACAATTAAGAACAGAAGCATAGAGCGAAACCGATATATCTCTATCATCTATTCAGTGGTTTAATTTAGAAATTCGTGTCGTAGCCGGTTAATGGCCGATAAACGCGTAGGTACTGTAGTCCTACTATGCCACATTTATCGACCCTTATTCAGTGACGGGATTTGCAAAGTTTAATACTAGCACGGTATAGGAAAATGGGAACAATACACTATAAATGTAACCGTACACTTGACAACAACATTTGAATGTGTGGCTATACAATGCAGTATAGATCATAATCATCTATATCCTGGTACGAGGTGATAGATCATTAGCCGGACTGATAATCTTTTATACATATCGGTTGGCTACGTTACATAATAATCCAAATGCTTTCTCACGAAGAAGTACAATATACATGTACAACAGACAATGACAATATGATGCATAACAGTATAATCCTTTGGCATCTCGTGCTGTTTCACTTTCAGCCTATGTTTCTGAAAAGTTTACTACAATAGTTCAAGCAGCAGTGTAGAATCTCAGCATGCAGTGGTGTTCAATTCAAAAACATTATAAATAAAAAAAAATTTGATGTTTGTTTTAAGAGATGTATGTTAGATGTGTTAGTGCGACCACTGATCAGTGCGTATCCCGACGGAGTACCGAAAGCTCGCTAGCCCGTCCTGATCTGTGCTGATCGCATTTTACAAACATGTTTTCTTGTAACAGAAATCATATTATTGGTCACCTAGTTTTACAGTAGGTCAAAAAGCATTCTCACGAGGTTCACATAATTTTTTTCATGTGTGTTTCTTGAAGTGCAGACACGTGAAAAATCGACTACAGGGTGACCAAAACTTTTTGAAGTTTTGAAATTTGCACTCCTATTGGTTGACAATTTTCATTGTATGGCTAATAGTTGTGACTAAATTGTGAAAAAAATAAAGGTGTTTCCCTTGATAGAATTTATAGTTTCATTAAAATATGATTAAATTCAAAACAATCACAGATTCACGCGTTCATCCATAGATCCGCAGCGGCATTGCAAAATCCGCAGATTCAGTCGCCCTGCAACTACCTAATTCCAACCTACTTTGTAATTCTTGTAAATTCTAAGTTTTATTTTTGATGGTTCCAAATAAACACAAAAAAGTTATACATGTACCCCAAAGAGGTATACCTTTTTACTACCTTTTTTCGATATGGGTTGATAGTAAATGTAACCCTTGTAGAAGAGAATGAAAATGGGAGGATGTGAATGTAGCTATGACCTGAGAAATAAAAATATTTTATAGCATATACCGTAATTATTGTTTCGTTTCAACAAATCCTTTGGGTGAGCCGGCGGTTATGGCAGTAGTCTGGATTCAATCCTCACCAGACCGTTTCCCTTCTGACAGTTAAAGGTACATGCCCACGCAGTAGGTTATAATATAGTGATACAGATACTTTTGTATATTCTGTACGTATGACATTTTCTGGCAAAATAAACATTCATTCACCATTACCCCACGTATTGATTGGCATTATTATGCATTTTATTTTAGACAAAAAAATATCACACTGATATCAGGGGCGATAACCGTGTTTCATTAAAATGTTAACAGACATTACTATTTATTCTCTGTATTTATTTTTTGATATGCAATGATCATACTTTATAATTTGTCGAAAATATTATGTTTTCAGGTGACTCATTTCATTAGTATGAATAAGTAAAAAATATGCCTCATTTGCATATGAAAATAGCCTGATACCAACGCGCGTCACTATCAGTTAAAAAAATATTACTAAATGATTATATCTGTTTTCCGGGCACTTGTAATTTTTAGAACTGGTGGAATATTGACACAAGTATACACTTATTTAATTCCTATAAAGAACATTTTGTGCTTACTGAGTGGGCATGTACCTTTAATACCTTCATATTTCGCATATGCATTCACAGGGTAACTATACATGCTTCCACATAAGACACGACAACCATCGCTACTGATATGTCCGTCCGTCTGTCTGTCTGCTTATTTATTGAATGGCTGCCAGCCCTATGTGTGTCGACAGACCACATTTTCTAGTATTCATGGGAGATTGATTTATTGAATGGGGTTTTATGGGGTTCATCCTTATATAAACCCTTGTGTCCCTGGCTTGGCCTTCAGATACCATTTTGGCTGTCTTGTATGAGGAAGTTGAGTCGGGTTATACCCCATAGAAAATTAGTAGAATTAGTGCAAATCATATTACTTTTAGGGGAAGGGGCCAATTGATGCTGGTGTGGTAAGGACCTGACACCAGATCAGGATATTCTACTTCAGGACTGAATGTATATATGATCTCCATGTAAATATACAGCTCTGATTTTGGGATGTCCCCCCCCCCACCCCCCCCCCTCCCCCTCTCATCCATACAGGTACAAACTCTGCACAAAACTGTTGGCACTCTTTAGAAATACATGTATATTCACAAGATGATTGTTCAAAAGGATTGAATCCCGTATTTCACCTGTATGGAAAGGAGGGGGAAGGAATCCCAAAATCAGAACTGAATATTTACATGTACATCAAGCAAATATATATTCAGCCCTGAAATTAGAATAACCTGATCTGGTGTCCGGTTCTAACAAACCCACTAAGTCAACAACATAGATCCACATGTGCATCTGATGTTACTAATGTCTGTCCCCGTTCATACGTATTAGGTCTTTGTATGTCAAGTGAAATTGCTGCAAGCTCTAACCATTACTATGTTATGTTCCCTAACCCCAATGCGGGGATTCCAGATAACTGCATACGTAGGTACTCTGAGGTCATTAATGATCACAAGATTGGAATTGAAACCCAACAGAAATTAAAAACTTGCATTGACTTCCCTAAATACCTGTGTATTTAATCATAATGTTGTCGCAATGTTTTACCAGTGTAATTACATGGGGAAAAAGTAAATTGCATTACAAAATAAACTTAATAAAACTTAATCAATAATATTTCCCAGATCATAGGACATATTTAACAGAGACTGATCGACAAAGTGTGACACAAAATTTAATGTAGGTATTTGTGAGTGGGCTGTGAATATTGAGCCGATGCCCATCTGTAAATATAAACATACATGTAACAAGAAATGTGTCTATCGATTGATTGATTATTGGTGTTTAACGGCCTATCAACAGCTAAGGTCATTTAAGGCCGGGCCATCGCGATGGATTATCCCATATTCAACCTGTCCACAATCAGGGAAATTCCCAAAATCAGAACTCATTATTTACAGAACCTGAATTAGAATATCCTGACCCCAAAAGTAATATGATCAGTACTGATCTTATTACTTTTTAATGGGACATAACAGGATTTAGCTCTCAAGTATCAGGGGGCCAAAACGGTACATGACGGCCAAACCATGTAGGTCGGCATTCCGGTAAGATGAACCCTGATCGTTAGATTACCCATCGCTTGCTCCCAACCACCACCCAATGTGTCTTATCGAACGTGAATGCCACCGGCAGCATATTTTAGAAACTTACAAACTTCTTAACCAAAATTGTTAAGTTTGTTTTGTTTATTAATGTTTAACGGCCTATCAACAGCTAAGGTCATGTAAGGCCGGGCAAACGGGTTTGATCCCATTTTAACCTGCTGCATTGGGGGAAAAATCCCAAAATCAGAATGGAATATTTACATCGAGAACAAATACATGTATATTCAGCCCTAAAATTAGAATAACCTGACCTGGTGCCAGGTTCATACCACACCAAAGTCACTTGGGCCCCTTCCCCTAAAATAGGATTACGAATATCGTAATACTCACATAAGGGGTATAACCAGATTCAACTGTCACATACAAAATGCCAAAGACGTATGTGAGGGCCAAACCAGGTCTCCAGTCGGGATTCCGGTAAGGATGAACCCCGATTGTTAAAATACCCATCGCGTGCTCCCACCTGCCACCCACAAAATTGTTAAGTCTAGGTCAAAAGGTCAAGGTCATTAATTATGGCATGGCAGGTGTAGCATACATTCCAATGAATGAAGTGTTACAATATTGAAGCAATTAAGCAACTTATGTAGATGCTATAGCCAATTGAGAAACTGTTACAAACTTCTTAACCAAAATGTGTGACGGATGCACACATGCACACACGGATGGACGGTCCGAGCACTGCACATATATGTCACCCGGCTCTTCGAGACCGGTGGCATAACAATAATAATTATGTCCGTGACATTGACCCTGATATAAGCAGGATTATGAATGGTATTGAAGACCATCGAGCCAATTGAATTCACACCATCACAAGCAGGGGCTTAGATTCACCACGCAATGATGCACAATTGCTGTGCAAGATCAGTCGTGAAATCTGTAGATTATTAATAGGCTAATAATGCACAATTTCAATTAGAGCAAGTGAGCGGTGGCTCATGTATTCCCCCGGCCGCCGCCTGGACCGAGTAACCAACTTCACCACAACACGAGAAAAATCTAAGTAATTTGACATTGACCTTGGGCATGAAGGCCACATGGGCATGGTATAGAATGAAAATATGAACGATGATAAAGAAGTATTAAAAAAGACTAACACAAATTTCTAATTAATTTGACCTTGACCTTGGGCATGGGAGCTGCAAGGATGGGCCATGAAACAAAGATAAAGCTATATGCTAAGTTTCACGCGAAACCATCAAGAGGTTACAAAGATATAATTAATGCAAAAACTTTAAGGCAAAAGGTTAACGCAAACGCTTGACATAAATTTCTAAGACATTTGACATTGGACATTAAAGCCGCATGGGTGAGCTAGAAAATTAAAATAGGGATGATGATAAAGCTATATGCAAATTTTCAAGGGAATCCATCAAGGGGTTACAAAGATATAAGTAATGGAACAACTTTAATGCAAAGCTTAACGCATATGTGTTACGGATGGATGAACGGACGCCGGACGGAAAAGCGAAAACTATATACCCCTCGGCATAGTTTCTTAAGCTGTTGCAAAATAATAGTAGAGAAGGTGCCCTTACCATCTAACACATTGGGATACAAACATATGATGGGACCAAGTGAAAATTATCAGTATATACAGATCATCATTTGTTCACGCGTGAAACATTTTCCAAAAATCCAAATTTCCCCGACGAAAGTTTGTTTTCCCTGACTTTTCAAAAAATTCCCTGATCAGCTGCAAAATTTCCTGACTTTTCCCTGACCTTGAATTTCCCTGACTTTTCCCCGACCTGTGGCAACCATGCTCATTATGCTGGCGATCGCTGACACCATTATGTGTGCCTTAATCCCATTATGGCGGGCCTATCAGAATCGAAGACCATTGCAGTAAGTCTGAACGATATTACAATGGGCCCTGACCCCATTACCATAGGCACTAACACCATGTTTTTGCCTTTGTGATGGGGTTTAACATCATGATGGCCGACCCTAACAGTACTATGGCAAGTCCAGACTCCATTAAACCCAGACTTCAGTGCGCCCTAGCTCATTACGTAGGCCCTTTTACATGAAGGTGGTCGCTAACACCTTTATGGCAGGCCTCTAATATATTTATGATGGACTATTGCAAACCAAAATGGGGTTAGGGACCAGAACAATGGTGTCCGGATCTATGATGAAGGTGTTGTGGCCATCATAATGGTGCCAGGACCTGGTATATTCAAGCTATCAATAGTTGCTGCGTCGTGCAAGTAATGTCGTGCGAGCCATTTAGCCATTTGACAGTACTAAAAAGGTTTAATCATAATGCAACAAGAGTGCCGAAGGTCACAATATACGCCCGTCGAGGCAAGGCCAGTCAACAAGGGGAGATAACTCATCTTGACGCGATAAACATGTACATTTGTAAATGAAATTTGGTTGCTATCTGAACTCGACTTATTGCGTAGACAAGGATACAGTCCGAAAATTACAAATGGCCGCCAAGGGGAGATAAGTATCAGAAATTTTTCAAAATCAATAGGCTTCTTTGTCTTGCAATGATAAACATGTATATCGAATTTGGTTTTGATCGGTGAAGTAGAACTTCAGTTATTGCGTGGATACAGAGTGTGAAAATTAAAAATGGCCGCCAAGGGGAGATAAGACTTGGGAAATTTTTCAAAATCAATAGGCTTCTTCGTCTTGCCGTGATAAACATGTATACCAATTTTAGATACGAGCGGTCAGTAAAGTAGAACTCGAGTTATTGCGTGGACAAGGATACAGAGTGCGAAAAATAAAAATAGCCGCCAAGGGGAGATAAGTCATCGGAAAATCAATAGGCTCTTCGGCTTGCCGTGATAAACATGTATACCAAATTTGGTTACAATCCGTCAATTAGAACTCTAGTTATTGCGTGGACAAGCTGTGCCCGCCCGCCTGTATAAGATGAATACATAATACTTCCCGTTTTTTTAAACGGTCGTATAAAAAGTAATCCGGACGCCAAATTGCCGACTAACGCGTGCAACAAAAGTCATCAAAGCATGTTGGGTGAACAGTATTTTTTAGTTGAGTATGCTAATTCATATTCTAGCCATCAGACTAACAGTAAAGCAAGTGCACTTGCAGTTCACTAGGGTGGATAGTTTGGTCTTTTACTTTACTGTATATTGTCATCTTCACAAAAACGAACAACCTCTAAATAAATATCTTCACCAAGATCAGTTGATCTTAAAGGGTCCACAGTAGCCTTTAACAGCAACAGTCTTTCTTCCGTCACTGGACATTGAAATCTATTTGCTAATATTTGAGTTGGCTCTTCGACATCAGGGACAGGTCCATCCTCATCAATACCATATTGTTGGATATTGTCAGTGACATCGTCTCCAGCAGGCCCGAGCAGCAGATCATCAACTCCAGAATCGCCTTGACTCGCAGTTTGGAGAATTCCTTGAACAAATAACTGAGTAGGTGAATGCCCATGCTCAGACCTCATGGAGTGGTGATTCCAGGCTTCAAGGAAAGTATGCAGTGATCTCTGTATCCTGGGTAGATACACATAATGGAGACACCACATATGTAGATCATTGCTGATATCAAGGTGGCCAGACTCTTCTAGGTAGCAAAACAATCGGTGAAACACCCCTGTGCAGCTGGCAAACAGGTCGCGCCACAGACGCTCTATTCGCTGGTTATGAACACTTTTTCCTGTAATAATGCTGCCTCTACCGACACCCCTATACCCAAGCATGAATGTCGCCACTCCGGTGTTCTCCAGCCCATGATCAGATCGGACTCGTGATGGAACACCAAAACGTCCTACCCCGGTTACAAAAGCATCCATCATTGTCTCAGACCTGTTGTTGCCCACCACTGACATGAATATAACCAGCCTAGAAAATCCATCTATCCCACCATGGATAACGAAATTCCACCTGAAAAATAAAATAGCCATCAGAAAGTGGCAGCTATAGCTCCCGACAGTGGGCATTTGAAATAAACAATGCCTCCCCGCCCTTAACGCTTTGTATGCTAGTGGTGAAAATAACGGCAAAATATGTCATGGAATTTCATTCAAATTGCGTTGTGATGATGGAATTCTAATGAAATTCCAAGACATATTTTCTCATTTGTCAAAGTGCAATAAGAAAAAAATATTTTAATGAATTGTCGTCTGCTGCTATTTTGAACTATTTATAGCAATTATTTTACCCAGCATGCAAAGAGTTACACATATAGTACACCGTGACGTAGACCCCGGGGTCAGCATGGGTATCTTTTTGTGCTGATACGTAATGATGGTATCGATGCATTAGTAAAATATGAAACGATTTAATGAACATGATGAAAAGTAAAAAGAAACGACAGGGAACGGAAAAAAAAAAAGATTGGGCGGGGATCAGGTGGGGCGAGTGTATTGCTTCTTGTGTGCGACATTCGATATCTATGTATGTGTGAAGTTTCGTTAAAATATTCCACTATTCCATACGGTATTTGACTTATGCTACGAACAAGATATTTCGCAAAATTAACAAAGGTTTAATACGGTATTCGAGATATACTCCGGACAAGAAATTGTCTATAGTGGCAGCCATCAAAAAACAACAAAGGGCGATAACTCCAAAATTAACGACTCGAGAACCGTCATTCTTGCATGCGACACACCTTTGAGTCAATATCTATGCACGTGTGAAATTGTGTTAAAATATTCCACACGGTATTCAAATTATACTCCGAACACGAAATCGGAGCAAAAAATAGAACAAATGGGAATAACTAAAAAATTAGCGATACAAGAGTCGTGGTTCTTGCGAGCGACACACCTTTTGACGCAATATGTATCAATATGCATGTGTGAAGTGTTGTTAAAATATTTCATACGGTATTCAAGTTATACTCCGAAAACGAAAGTGTCTGCGGCGGACGCGCATGACGTCAACTCTATAGCATCCCCAACCCCAACTTTAGTCCGATACACTGAAATACTTTACTCAGATTCGGACGGTGGCCAGACTAAGCGGCAAAATTGTTGACAGCATAATGGCCATAGTGGCTTAGAGCAAAGCATTCTTGCTTTGTCAGACACCATTAAAAGGTCTTCATTCCAAGGTCATCACTATTTTGAACTCAGTGAGCAATATAATATAGGAATCTTCTACTGATCATAAGCAGCAAGCATACCGATTTTGACGAACGTTGACCGAAGCCGAATTGAGATTTTTGTTATAAGCAATTACATACCTTATCAACTTATGATTTCCATCAATGTGCCATAGAGCATTGGGCCGTGAGACTTTGTAGATTCGCCTTTGTATTGTGCGGCACCATCTCAAAGCCACGGCAGCCTCATCAGTCCTCAGCAAACTGTCAGCTACACGCTGACGTTGAACAATGATGCCCTCTGATGCCAATGAGCCCTGGACAACACGCTGACCAAGATGTGGGTTGTTTTCAGTGATTGCTTTGACTTTCACATCCAACTCTTGATCAGTGATGTTACTAAATCTAGCAGTCAAGCTGATGCCATACTGTCTGAAAAATATTGTAAATTAATATATTAGTATATACACACACGTAGCTAATAGGTGTCTGTTATTTCTTGTCAATGTGGTTATTATTAAGCCTTGGTATATGCACAATAAGAAAATCCATGTTGAATTTTTTTCTGAAACCCTTCATAGAAACATCCAAGATGGCCGCCAAAAAGCTAGAAATGCATAACGGCTGAACTAAGCGAATTAGCCATATGTTTTTGGGTTCAGGAAACTGAATCTGTAGTGAGATTGTTGGTGAACTGACGTATTCTGCTTGAAAATTCAATATGGCCGCCAAAGTGCTAAAAAATACATAAATATATATTTTTTGGAGATATTAGGTGACATATTCCAGTCATATTGGTATCTAAATATTCCTTTGCATGGTTGAGGATTCAGATACCGATTTGTTTTCGCGATTATAGATGTAGATTTCTGAAAGCAATGCCAGTTTAACTGTCACATATGGCCAAGATGGCTGCCAAAATGCTAGAAATTCTAAATTATACATAGTCCATCGGATATAATAGGCCCCATGCACCACCAAATCTGATATTCTATGTGTTAACAGTAAATAAGTTGGGATTACCTAACAAAAGTTGTTTTTCCCCATATCTCAGTATACATGTAGGCTTGAAAAACATATAATTGCACATTTTAATCACTATTTTATCTGCTATACAAGCAAGGATATGATGATAAACAGATTTTTCCACTGTTTTTGGCAGCCATTTTGGAATTTTTTAGGTCAGAGTGTATAGAGAAATTGTCAAAATTGGTTTTCATATTATTGGCATAGGATGGAACAATAATATATAGGTTTCGAAAATTACCAGACAATTTTCACGACATTACAAGTTTATTTCGGTAACTATTGCGACTAACATGCAATCTTTAATGCCAATTGGCCTGATATATGATTCACATGTAGATGAGTTAATATAGTACATTAATACAATGTTACAAGTGCACATAATCAGAAATACCATGCGGATAGATACCAGTAAATTGATTACTCAGTGGTATGTCCCTTGTTCCATGAATATCACCATTTGTTTTGTTTGTTGTGACAGAATCTACTAGTACAAGTCATTTTTGTTGTAGTGTGTAAAGAAATAGTGTGTAAATTGTATTCTCATGACGGATCACAACTCATAGCACACTGTATTGCTATGACAAGGGTTTTTAGTGTGTGAGACAAAGTACTTATCAAGGTTCGTCTGGCAATTCGTCTATCTCCCCAATCTCCACCCATTTTCAATTGTGCAGGCCACAATGATTGCTTTGTCCCCCACACTAACAACCATTGTCAACGCAATTCAGTATGTTGTGATCCGTCATGAGAATACAATTTACACACTATATTTCTTTACAGACAAAAATACCTGAGTTGTCTTTTCACAACAGATCTGGATAATGGCAAATCAGCCATTTCCTTAGTAGAACAAGAAACGAGGCAAAGCCACGAAGGCCAGGTTTTTTCCAAGCATAGACACTTGGATAACATAATTATACCCACTTTTTGTAGACTAGATGGCCGTGGCCTGCATGTCGCGCCTTGGGGCGAGGCATGGACACTAAAAAAA
>CM055272.1:56174274-56395921 GCA_029237695.1 Conchocele bisecta | reverse complement strand
TATTTTGTAGGGATTCCTCCTTATAGGAATCACGATTTGCCTGGTTTGGACCTCAGGTAGGTTTTTCGTATTTAATACTGATGCTACTGCTTTTGGGAGGGGGCCAAGTGATTTTGGTGTGATGAGGACCTGGCATCATATCAGGATGCTGATTTCAGGGCTATATATATATAATTTTATTTACTGTAAATATTCAGTTCTGATTTTGGGATTTTCCCTCCATTTGTACATGTACTTATACATGTAATATATGAGATTTAGTATTAAACCAATTGACCCGGCCTTAAATGACATAGGCCGTTAAATTCTAACAAAAAAACAGCCAACAAAGAAACAGACGATACGGTAGTATTCTGCAGTTACTGAGTTACTTCCCGCAACTAGTCTCATATATCATTACAGATGCGGATGAACTAGAAGATACAGAGGAAATGAACATACCCCTCCGTGGATACCAGGAGGAGCTCGTCACCATGGGTTGTAAGGGCGAGAACACTATTATCATGGCGCCTACCAATACTCAATTACTAATTCCTTATCCGGAGCCTTGTGGAGAACACAGAGTGTGTGTTATAGGCACCGGCCCTCTTGGCTTGCATGTCCGCAGTACGAAATGGACATCGTTATCAAACTGGTGACATTTATAGTGAATATTTACTTGGAAATCTCTATTGATAGCCACATTACGATCATCTATAGTATTTTATGTAGGTTTCTAGACTATGTCCTTTGAAAATACTGATAGATACATGTAGACTACGATATTTTTTATTGAAAGAAAAAATAATTTCTTTGTTTATTTCTCCATTAAGGTATATGTTGTTACCACTCATTTGAGCCGTCTCGTCGCAACTAGTCTCATATATCATTACAGATGTGGATGAACTAGAATATACAGAGGAAAGGGATATACCCCTCTATGGATACCAGGAAGAGCTCGTCACCATGGGTTGTGAGGGCGAGAACACTATTATCATGGCGCCTACCAACACCGGCAAAACATGGGTGGCGTGCAAAATCATTCAAGTATGTCACTGTATACATGTATGTGGCTGTGACTGGAGAAATGAGTTTTACGGGTTTTAATTGCGAACAGTGTAGTTCCAGATCATCCTGTGCATCCCACAGTCTGAATAGGTTCTGCATTGTTCGCCATTCAATCAACAATATCAATGAATCACCCGTCATGCTTTTAATAAGAATATATATAATAACCAATTGCTACATTTAGGGAACGAATTGTCATTTCGTGTGAACGAATTGCTAAATCGAGGGAACGAATTGGGAACAAATTGTTAAATCGAGGGAACGATTTGGGAATAAATTGTTATATCGTGGGAACGAATTGGGAACGAATTGGTAAATTGATGGAACGAATTGTTATTTCGTGGGAACGAATTAATTAAAAAAAATCCATGTCCCCTGCTGGGCTCCGTAGAATGTCGCATACCAGCTACAATATTTCGCCTACGATAGCCATCTAGATAATGTCGCAGTGAGGTAGCAATTTTGTTTCTAGTCGCCTACCAGCACTTGCGAAACTTGATTGCGTGCAAACTTATTAATTAAAGGTCATGTCCAGTCAGTAGGCACAAACTGTACCTTATATCAGATCATCATCTGAGAAATGTTATAGCAAAATAAACATTCATTCACTATTACCCCACGTATTGATTGGCATTTTTATAAATTATATATCAGACGTAACTGTCCACAATGATATCAGGGGCGATAAGCTAATTTCCTTAAAATGTTAACGGCCATTACTATTTATACTCCGTATTTATTATCCAATTGTCATACTTTACAATCTGTCGAAAATATTATTTTTTTCAGGTGACGCATTTAATTAGTATAAATAATTACAAAAATATCATGACTCATTTGCATATGAAAATAGCCTGATTCCAACGAGCGTGAATATCAGTAAAAATAAATAATAGTAAAATAATTATATCTGTTATACGGCCACTTGCACGTTTTTAGTACTGGTGGGAAAGTGACACAATTCTACACTTAATTTAATTCCTATAAATAATATGTTGTGACTACTGAGTGGGCATGTACCTTTAATGACCCATGTTGCCACTGATCATCATTCGATTCAAAGATAATTGATTCCTAAAGGTGATGGGATATGTACATACGTGAACATTGACTTCTTACTGAAGTATATGACGAATGAAGTTGCTATGTCGGCCATCTTAGTGCATAGGTACAAGCCATCATTCAGTTTGTGCCGTTTGAGACATAGCCACGAATAATATGACATAGGCATGAATAAAATTTGGAGCATATATTCTAAATACATTAAAACACAACGTCCTATGGGTTGTTTTCATCACACGTATATGAAGTCGGATTTCTGAAGAGTTTGTTGACTGTTGTTATATTTTTGAGAATCCATTAAGAGCTGTATACATACATACAATGTACTGTATCAAATCATGTAAGCAGTTACAGTAGCGCTTTCTGCAGGTCGACTATACGTACATATACCAATACGATATGTTTTCTATACGATATGTATATAATATAAACGTACGGTATGTTTGTACCAACCAATATCGTATATATACCATTCAAATCGTACGTTTATACGATTGTTATACATGTGTATAATTATGGTACGTTTGTATCGTACAAACATACCAGATTATGGTATATTCATACCATATCCGTACGGATATCGTATATACGAACGGATATCGTATGTTTGTATAATATTCGTATAGTACGTTTGTACTATACGATGATACGGTACAAACATACCAATATTATAGATCATACGATATGCTCATTAAATATACCAATACTATACGATTACGATATGTATACGATATTAGTAATACAAATAGGTAAGGAGCAGAAAAGCGCTACTGTATCTGTGTGTATTGTCACTGGTGTCTACTCTCCTACGATGCGAGTAACTTGAAATACGGCGCTACCTGTGGATAACATGTACACTAACAATAAACTGTGCATCATGTTCATGATGTTACGAGCCGGCTCATATAGATCTGCACTGTTAGAAAACGCAGCTATAGCGGGCTTTCGGGTTCAAAGGGTTAAGTAGATGTGTGATCTTTCATGAAAAATATTTCTAGAAACTGTGATATTTTTTGTAAATGCTTCGAATGTCTACACAATTTTCTGAACATTTCATGAACTTTCGACGTCATTTACGGACAATATCGTATGTTTTATTAAATATTTTTCATCAAATATCAACACATCTTCTCAGTTAAAATATCACCTGGTTTGTGTCCTATGTAGTACATGCATCTGCAAAATAGCACCTTCTGATGAGCAACAAAATAAATCAAAGGACTGAACGTTATACGCAGTATGTGTTTCTGGATGGCACATACACTAATAAGTAATCTAGAGTGGTAAACGTTTCGCGAAAAAATAAGCGCGGGAATTTCACAGCTAGATTAACTATTAGCCTATCTCTTCATCCAAAAATACATACTGCGAATACTTTCTGAACGTTCAGTCATTTGATAATTGTTGCGGTCGATAAGTTGTAACGAAGGATCATAGCTAGGTACCTCCCGTTCAATTTATTTATATAAATCCGGCCCAACTTTAGGGTCTTATGGTTGTCACAAGGGCAAATGTAGCACGATTTGTTGTGAAAATGAACCATTATAGTCTTTTCGACTAGTGTTGATCCAGTAGCCTATCACCAAAATTGCAAAGTATATGTATCGTCATAAGTACACTCTGAGGGAGAAATGTTCAATTTAAGGATACATTTATTAATTTTTATAATACTGAATTGATTACATTATCACAGCCATTTTGGCTGTGATAATGTAATCAATTCAGTATAATATTTATGCATAGTTTAATCATCAAACATATGCAGTCGTTACTTCTATATGGATTAATGGATTTAGGGAAAAATAAATTATGACTCAATCAAAGTATACTTTGCTAGAAAAGTATACTTTGCAATGTTGGTGAAATAGGCTACATATATCATCCATATCTGCGCAATCTTATCATGGACAGCCTTATTTGATAAATTCATATTTTCACATTATTAATGTTGTTGCAATCAGTGTAGACTCAGATCACACAGATGTGCAGTCTGATCTGTGTCTACTCTGTTCGGAAAACACAATTTTTGTTCTATTCTTAGGAAGAAATCAACGCTAAAATACAAATGAGGACCGGATTTCTATAGATAGATCTACAAAGGGATATAACTAGCTGCGATCCCTCATTAGTCCTGATGTGACAGTCTTCGTGAGTACATGTAAATACACTGAAGTATTGTAGCACATTTAATGGAAAGCTGTGTTTGTTGTAGGAGCACTTTCGGCGTAATAGAGGCAAACCGATATGCAAGGCTGCATTTATCGTTGACAACGAAGCACTAGCTGACCAGCAGATGAAAGTAATAGCGGAGTTATTGACAACATGTCGTGCCAAAGTCATCAGTGGATCAAGACAAAGAAAGAACAATGAGTATCTGAGAGCATTCCTCGATAGGTGTGTAGTTTCTCTTTTACGAAACCTGTCCAAATTGTTATTTGTTAAAACATAGCAGACGACTATTTATTATTTTATTACTAGTTTATTTTACATGTATTTCGGGATGCAATTCTAATGAAGTTCCAAGACATATTTACAGAGAGAAGTAGGACAAATACTCTTTCTTTAGCACATGGAACACTAAATGAAATGCAAACGCAGGGAATAATCATATTAATATAAAAAGAGAGTGAATTATCAATACGTTGTACATACAAACTGGAGGCCAATATCATTACTCGACGTAAACTACAAAATTGCATCCAAGGCAATAACAAATAGAATTAAAAACGTATTACTATCTATAATTGATTATTCACAAACGGGATTTCTGAAGCATAGGTACATAGGGGAAATATTAGAACACTATGAATCATTGGACTATTTAAACGAAACTGACTCACCAGGCTTATTTTTTTCGCGATCTCTGAATAAGCATTTCATACTGTGGAACATTCATTTCTTTTGAAAGTTATGGACTATTTTAATTTTGGTAACGATATTTTGAATTGGATTAAATTGCTTTATTCTGACGCAAAAAAGCTGTGTTTCAAACAATGGTTACTTATCTGACTTCCTTTCAATAAGTAGAGCAGTGCGCCAACGCTGTCCATTATCATATTACCTCTTTATTATTATTAAGACATAACGGGCGTAAAAATAGATTTGACATAGATTTGAAAACACGATGTTTGCTGACGATGCAACTTTTATGACGCATGGTACATTTAAATCTTTTTATTTACATAATAGACGAATTCAGTAAAATATTAGGTATCAAGCTTAACGCAAACAACATCTACTGTAATACGAGTGGGTGCAATTGTGTCATACAGCCCCAATAAGAATTTTAAATGGATTTTAATCAGTGCATAGACTTTAGGGATTACCTTTTTAAATGACAGTACTGCTATTCATGAATACAATATTATGTCAAAAATAAAAGAGTTGGAACAGTGCCTTGAGAAATGGAAACAAAAAAACATAAGGTTACTACGAAATAATACTGTTATTACAACATTTGCTGCTCAAAATTGACATGCCCTGTTAACAGTGTTACACGGTATACAGACAATATGATTAAACAAATTAAAAATAAAATTATTAACTTTTTATCGGACAAGAAGCCAGATAAACTTAAAGAAACACCATAATTCAACCATATGATAAGCGTGGTTTAAACTTGCTGGACATAGATAGTTTTATAACTTCAATAAGAACATATTGAGTGAAAAGGATATGTGACTCAACAATCATAGGTAAATGGAAATCAATTTATTGAAAAAACTTAGAAGATGTAAAACATGTCGTAGTAGAAAATAAATGTGTATAATAATAGCATGAAAGCATGGGCACGTGTTAACTATTCACAATAACAGTGAAATAGTTTCGAAGTAAATAATTTGGAACAATTCATTTTTAAAACATCAAAATAAAACAAAGTTTTTTAAGGATTGGTATGATAAGGGCATAAAGTATGTTGAACATATATATGATTATCGGATCTACACTGGGAACGTATGTTCTAAGGCACACTTCTTAACTGACGTCCGCACCTAGTATGTAGTTACTGTTATTGAATTATGCTGATACTGACGGGCGAGGGAGTATTAAAACATGATCACAATCATCTTTTATTAAACGATAAGACAACCCTATTTTTGCAATTATTAATATATATATATATATATATATATATATATATATATATATATATATATATATGTATGTTACATCAGACTTAATCCTTCGCTACATTTAGCTTCTCTACTTTGTTGTTTTTGCCACCATTTCTGCATTCGATTATTGTTGCAGAAGCGCGAAAACGCTACAGCTAATGAAAACCCGACTTACTAAATTATCCGACCAATGATAACTACTCTTCCAGTGGGAATGAATTTCTGTCAGCCAATCAAAACTAGACATTGAGAAACATTCGTCCAATGAAAACCACACATTGAGGCTAAACCCAGCAATTGTTGTGCATTTGGCGAGACTAAACTAGAGTTTGGGTAGTCTAAACTGGGTTTTAAGCTCAAACCGTGGTTTAAGTTATCGAAACCATTATAGTTTGTAAACGGTGGTTTCTGCCGCCAAGTGCACAATAATTGCCCAAACCTACCGTTTAGGATCACGATTGGCTTTTTTTTCTTAAACTATGGTTTGGGTCCAAACTAAAGTTTAAGCTTTTCAGCCAGGTTTTTTGAAAAAAAATCCAGGCTATTGGATTGGCGAAAGCCGGGCGGGCGGGCGGCGGGCGGCGTCCACAATCAATGTTAAGTTTCGTGTTTGAGTCCATTTCTTTGTTACTGTACCACCTAGGACCACCAAACTTTCAAAGCTTCATAATCAAGGGGTGCCCACCACATATCACTATCCAACATGTTACTTTTTTTTTAACTTGACCCATTTTTTCCGCGCAATCGACTTAGCCATTTTCAATGTTAAGTTTTCGCGTTTTCAATGTTAAGTTTTCGTGTTTAAGTCCATTTCTTTGGTACTGTAGCACCTAGGACCACCAAACTTTCACAGCTTCATATCAAGGGGTGCCCACCACATATCACTATCCAACATGTTACTTTTTTTTTAACTTGACCCATTTTTTCCGCGCAATCGACTTGGCCATTTTCAATGTTATGTTTTCGCGTTTTCAATGTTAAGTTTTCGTGTTTGAGTCCATTTCTTTGGTACTGTAGCACCTAGGACCACCAAACTTTCACAGCTTCATAATCAAGGGGTGCCCACCACATATCACTATCCAACATGTTACTCTTTTTTTTAACTTGACCCATTTTTTCCGCGCAGTCGACTTAGCCATTTTCAATGTTAAGTTTTCGCGTTTATAATGTTAAGTTTTCGTGTTTAGGTCCATTTCTTTGGTACTGTACCACCTAGGACCACCAAACTTTCACAGCTTCATAACCAAGGGGTGCCTACCACATACAACTATCCAACAAGTGACCATTTTTTTACCTTCACCTATTATTTCTACGTAATTGACTTAGCAATTTTCAACGTTACCTTTTTAACGTACGTCTGGTTAAATTCTTTGGTTAAAACTTTGTCACATGGGTGTTTATCATTGTCCATATTTTCATTCTAACCCCCAACCGTGCGGCCCCTGTGCGCAATGTCAAGGTCAAATTACTTTGAATTTTTTTGTTAAAGTTTTTTCCTAAACTATAATTCTGCAACTGCTTCGCCCATTACCTTGAAACTTCACATGGGTGTTTATCATCATCCATATTTTCATTCTACCCCCAACCGTGCGGCCCCTGTGCCCAATGTCAAGGTCAAATTACTTTGAATTTTTTTTGTTAAAAGTTTTTTTGTGTACTATATCTCTGCAACTGCTTCACCCATTACCTTGATACTTCACATGGGTGTTTATCATCATTGTCGCACCCGCTTGCAGAAAGCGCGATATCGTCTGCATTTTGGCATACGTCCGTCCGTACGTCCGTACGTCCGTGTGTCCGGTTAAAGTTTTTTTGTTAAAGTTTTTCCATCTACTATATCTATTTTTTTAGTGTCCATGCCTCGCCCCAAGGCGCGACATGCAGGCCACGGCCATCTAGTCTACAAAAAGTGGGTATAATTGTGTTATCCAAGAGTCCAGGCTTGGAAAAAACCTGGCCTTCGTGGTTTTGCCTCGTTTCTTGTTATTGAATTACGATCACAAATGGCAGTTTCTGGTCAAATGCACAATAATTACTCAAACTGGGGTTTATGAGCCTAAACCACGGTTTAGACTCTCATATTGGGGTTTAGTTAATTAATGTGCATTTGGCGAACCTAAACAAGGCTTTGGGCAGTCTAAACTGTGGTTTAAGCTCAAACCGTGATTGAGGCTATCAGAAACCCTAGTATAAGAGTCTAAACGGTGGTTTGAGCCGTCAAGTGCACAATAATTGCCCAAACCAGGGTTTAAGAAAACTACCATTTGGGATCTCAAATGGCAGTGTAAGCCAAAACTAGACTTTGATGAGCCGAAACTAGGGTTTAAGCTCCAAACCATGGTTTAGCGAATTATTGTGCATTTTTCTTGCCATACTTTGATAGAGTGCCACTTACATGTTTTTGTTTCAAACCTCGATGCTATCCATCATGGATTAAAAATCCGTACAAGTGTCAACATACAAAGTCATGTATAATAGACATGTGAACATATCTTTGGTGGAAAGAGCAATACCGTTAGAGTACCGCACGATATAATCCGCACAACTATGAAAATCGAAACACAGGTATTTCATCAGCTCCGTAGCGACGTTATTTCGTTGCTATAATTACGCATTACGCTTTGCGATCAATTCAATTCGACTAGATGTAAATGTCATATAAAGATGAACAATGTGGCAGGTATATCATCATTTATCATCTAATTGATCATCTGATTTAATGACGGCACTGGCTCGATGACCTTGCATGTCGTGACCGACTATTTAAGTCCCCATCCGATGAGACTAGGCTAGCAAGAAGCTGTCTTGCTCAAGGATACGCCTAATTGGCCATTCGCAGCGGGACTAGGTGGAAATCGAACCGATCTCCCGCTCTACCTACTGAGCTAATCCGGCCACATTGAGAACTTTATGGTCTACTGCACCTCGAAAATGTAGCACAGACGGCCCGAACAAATATAGAAGAAATACTATCTCAACAAACATGGACAATCGAGTTTTTTCAGATGGATTCAATTGGATTATTGTGCGTATTATTGATTTCACATACCTGTGATTCCTCATACCTGTGATTTCACATACCTGTGATTTGGCATGCACATTTGTGTACAATGTGCGTTTAATAACGGGGCTTACGTTGTATTGGATTTAAATACACGTCCATTTTATGAGCAATGTTTTAATGATGTCACGCAATATTTGCCACATACTATGCATGTGTGTGGTAGAGGACCCTTTGACTGCGTGTGCTGGATTCGCTAGTGAAACGACCCCTTTTGGTATTAGGGACGTCCACTATCCGTGCGCGGCCGAGTTTTTCCGCGTGTCAGTTGTTCACCAGATAAGGGACCTTCTGTAGGTGAAGCAAGTATATAGCGCAGACCATACCATGGTCTGCCCTGTTAGGTATGCTACGGGTTAGTGTTTCAGCATAGCCTGGTACTGGCCAACACGGATATATCAGATCCCATACTGGTGATGCTTTGTGTCGTGATATTTCCGTAAATGACCACGATAGTTGAGTTTAGTATGTGCTACACTCTCATTTGAGTGTACAGCCCGTAGTACCGATATGGACGGGTTTGGCGGGATCAAATAGCGACCCTCGTATGTCGAGACCAGTCGAGTCCATTTCGCATTATGAGATCTGGGTCTGTAGTGTGCAGATTTATGGTAGTGTGGGATATACCATGTTGGATGGTATTTATTCCGCGAGGGCTGTACACTAGTTTGGTTGGATTTATGGCGTGGGAACATATATTGATGTCAAATATAACCCGCGTGTGAAATGGCAAAAGCCATAGTTTTGTAATATTTATGCTGATATGTCGAACGAGGTTTAGGCATATTCATTATTCCGTGCGTGGATTCGCTGGTGCTTATCTAAGCGATGTCTCGCAATGTGTTGTTGGAACTCATATTTTATGGTAGCAGAAGTATAGTGCTGTATTCACCAGTGACACCGAGGATTTTGATATGTACCTACATTTTGTAGCCTCTCGAGATCGCTCCAGCGAGCCACATTGGATGTTTTGGTCCATTCGTTGAGGGCAGACCCCAGTCAGTGCAGAGTACCAGGTCGTCCGAGTGTCCGGAAATAATACTTCGCGACAGTCTACCTTTGGAACTTCACTTCCGGTACCAGCTTCCGGAACATTATAGTTGTTGACTACCATGTGATGTAACCACAGCCGGCTTTGACTTTGACATTCAGACTTTGGAAATATATTGCATAGGCAATACATATGTATACTTTGATAGTGTATGGTAATACTCCTATCATGGCATATCATGTCTAAGGGATTGTAGTAAGACTACATGTATATTGTTTATTGATTAATCAACTTGAAGTTGGATTATAGTGATATTGTTGACTAGACCTCATACTGCGGGTGAGGCAGACCTTGGGACCTTGATACTCAAGAGGTTACCACTATATATTGAGATACGCCAGCACTGGGGTAGCTCAGATGATTGTCATTTGTCCTCCAATGTTCGTTCTGCCATGTTGTACTTGTATGTTATTTCACTTTGATTAGCGATCATCAAAGTACTTATGCATTCATACTGTTGTCCACTACAGGACCATTGAGATACCACATACTGAGTTTATTCGCTTTAGCTTTTAAGTTTATTCGCTATAGCTTTTAAGTTGCGTTAGAGTATAACAGTCGATTGGCTTACAACCTTGTAATTGAATAGTATCATGCACCGTACAGAGATGTTCGCATATCAATGTATCATGTATTCCTGCGTGTTCCCCATGTAATATAGTGTACATTATATATGATTAAGTGACTACGTGTACTTATCTACTCTAGCCTATCTCTTACATTTCAACTGCTTGTTACCATTTTTCGTTCGTCAGATCAAGCTATACTGGCCATAACGTCATAACATTGAAGTATACTTGGTTCATATGATAATAGGGGAGATAATTTGTCTCGATCATTCATGACCTTGGTAATGACCTTGACAATGGCGGAACATGTTCTTTATAGGACTTAAATAATTGTATAATTGTGCCCATTATACAGATATAATCATTTAGTTTATATATATGTATTTTACTGATAGTGACTCGCGGTGGTATCAGGCTATTTTCATATGCAAATGAGGCATGGTAATATTTTTTAATTAGTCATACTAATTAAATGCTTCGCCTGAACAAATACAATTTTAGACAGATTATAAAGTATGATCATTGTACATCCAAAAATAGTGGGTGGCAGGTGGGAGCACGCGATGGGTAATTTAACGATCGGGGTTCATCCTTACCGGAATCCCGACTGGAGACCTGGTTTGGCCCTCACATACGTCTTTGGCATTTTGTATGTGACAGTTGAATCTGGTTATACCCCTTATGTGAGTATTACGATAATCGTAATCCTATTTTAGGGGAAGGGGCCAAGTGACTTGGTGTGGTATGGACCTGGAACCAGGTCAGGATATTCTAATTTCAGGGCTGAATATATTTGTTCTCGATGTAAATATTCCGTTCTGATTTTGGGATTTTCCCCCCAATGCAGCAGGCTAAAATGCGATCGAACCCGTTTGCCCGGCCTTACATGACCTTAGCTGTTGATAGGCAGTTAAACACTAATAAACAAACAAACAAACATCCAAAAATAAATATATATAACAAATAGTAATGTCCGTTAACAGTTTAAGGAAACACGGTTGTCGCCCCTGATATCAGTGTGGAAATTTACGTCTCATATGAAATTTATAATAATGCCAATCAATACGTGGGGTAATGGTTAATGCAGGTTTATTTTGCCAGAAAATGTCTCAGATGATGTCTCTGATATAAAGAACATGTGCCTATTGAGTGGGCATGTACCTTTAAGTTTCAATTGCACTTTCGATTCCATATTACGCAACCTCCAATACAAACACCTTGGTTCGGATTCAGGGGATAAATACATTAGTTTATCGCTGTAATATAGTAGCAAGTAGTACCCTATGTGATCTTTGCTCTATGTATGTTGAAAGTATAAAATACTTATTCTGAGAATGTACACAAAGGCAACATTTGTGTTCTCAGCTGAGAACTTACCTAAATGATAAGGGTATAACTTGCATAGTGAACTTTCAAAATATTTCTATAGGAATTTGATAATTCACTTTTTGGAACAACAATTTAATTTCATCGCTATTGTAGGAAAATATTACATTTTCAAATGCAAATATGAAACATGCGATATAACGTTCGCATCATTCATAAATTACTTGAAGAACAGAATCCGGATAGAACAGGAAATAGCTGCAAAATAAATAAATAAATAAACGAGAACGACACATTATCGAGTGGGATAGGTTTAATGGTTTAATGTATAATAGGTCTTTAGCACTGCAAGACAAA
The DNA here is from genome assembly GCA_029237695.1 of Conchocele bisecta. Classification (NCBI taxonomy): domain Eukaryota; kingdom Metazoa; phylum Mollusca; class Bivalvia; order Lucinida; family Thyasiridae; genus Conchocele; species Conchocele bisecta. The sequence continues at coordinate 56,383,333 of CM055272.1, read as the reverse complement.
CACGCACGTCATACATCATACATATACACGTATATAGAAAATAAATGAGAAATATGCTACTAAACATGTCTATTTTATATGATCACAAATGGAAACCTTTCCTTTATTTCCCCTTACTTTACGCTCTTGTAAACACTACTTTATACATAAATACATTTTGTATGTGACTTTGTAGTATAATGATATACCATTATGATCAATTGCTATACGGTGTATATGATGTGTTTAAAGGTGTAAATTAAACATTTTATAAAAATAAAGAAAATACTACTCTTAATTTGTTATGAAGATTTCGTCAACTTTCGACGTAATTTACAGAAAGAAATATCACAGTTTCTGTAAGTACTTTTCATGAAAAATTTCAATTCTCACATCGACGGATACCTATGTTTGTGCTCAACAATTGCAGGAGGGATATACTCGTTCTCACAGCTCAGATCCTGGTGAACGCTCTACGTGATAACACTGTGGACGGTGTTGGCGTATTTTCCATCATTGTCTTCGATGAGTGTCACCACACCACGGCAAGCCATCCCTATAACGTCATCATGCAGCACTACATGAAAATGAAGTTGGCAACCAGAACAAATGTAACAGATTTACCACAGGTAATGCTGGCGACCTTATCGGTGTTTGTCTTCTGTGGTGCGTTCGTCGCATTCATCGTATTAGTTGATGGAAGTAACTGCAGAATACGCCCATATCGTTCGGACGATATGGGAGAATTCTGTTAAGTTTACTTCCCGCAGCTATCAATATGCTAACTATTTCTTATGTGTGTAGTATGTTACCTATTTCGTATGTGTTTACATGTATTTGTTTGACGTTTTCGTTGTATTAATTTCACATTTTCATTTATGGAAATGGGTACATTTTGACTTCGAGGTGGGTACGTTTCGACCCAAAAAAGTGGGTACGATTTGACTTGGGTACGTTTGACCAGCACCAGCTTAAGTAGCCTATGTTCAATACATGTAAATCCATCAATTGAAATTGTCAGACGATCCTAAATTTGCACTTACGAACATTTTCGTCGTTCGAAGGTTAGTGAAACGGGCCCCTGGTCTAACTAACGTCGAGGTCACACATGCAAGTCAAAGGTCAGAATGGGAACAAAATGTCCATCTGGGGCCATATACATGTATCCAAAAGGGTTTGGTGGATTTTGTTATGGACTTGGAACTCTTCCTATAATGACGCCTTTACGTGTTGCAGATAATTGGTCTGACTGCCTCAGTGGGCTGTGGTGGTAGATTAGAAGACGGAAAAGCAGTTAACCACATCATAGGTTTAATGGCGAACTTGGATGCGAAGTGTCTGTGCACAGTGAGAGATCAAGAAAACATTAAAGAATTATCGGAGCACGTATTGCTGCCTTATGAAGGTACACGTAATAGAAGTACTGGGTTACTCTTTCTAATAACAGCTTTTTTTATATTACAAACACATGCTAAAACAAGCTTGAAACACAATGGATTATTTTTTCCATATTGAGTTCATATTGGTCAGTGCCGGAACTACGTTTCACTTCATAAAATAGTTCCTTCTAAATCATCACTGATTTGTTTACTTAATTTATATTTTGTATATCTTTCGAGGCGCATAGCAATTGTGATTTATTTGCGTATACAACAAAAAGGTTATTTGATTTATATATGTATATATGCCGCTCGTTCCGTCGCGCAACTATTTTGCGCTCATAATAGCGTGCTACTGAAGTCGTGCATATATTCACATACACATCAAATAATCTATAATTACGGGCCTAGTCCAGTTTCTTCTGAAATCAGACAGCTCGTTTAATAAATAACATATTAAATCATCACTCATTCGAAACTCTTCAATTGTGATACCTTTCAGAGATAGTGATAACGCCGCTCAGAAGCAATGACGTACTTAGAAGACACGTTGAAGAGATTATGAGAACATTAGAAATGTGGATATGTACCCATGAAAGTAAGGTTTATGTCACTGTGTGATTTATATTACTGTCTGTTTCACGAAACCTGCCCAAAATTTACGGCCATATAAACAATGCTAAAACAATATTTGTTTTGATAATATTAACTTTTAGCAAATTTTAAGAATGAGCCTTCATTTTATTTCGTGAAATTTGGTCAAGTATTGATTTTATTGCGATAAAACAATTTCCACATGTTAAATCCCCGTAGACATCTTCAAAATGTAACTTATTTTATTTTCTTAGCTATCTAGCTAGGTTTCAGAATCGATTTCCAAAATGTTTTGTTTTTCGATTCCTCCTCTTTTTTTCTCCATGTTAAATTCCCATAGAGCACTCATTTTTCGCAATAAAATTAATATTTGACCAAATTTCATGAAACACAAAGAATGTTCATTCTTAAATTGTGATAACATTTAATATTATCTAAAAAATAATGTTTTTGCATTGTTTAAATAGCCGGACAATTTGGGAAGGTTTCGTGCAACAGACAGTAGTTAACTCATGACACAACACTTTTTGCACAATTCATCTGCTTGGAACTAAATGAACGGACTCGTGGAGGAAAGAGGATAACTACATTTATGGAAGGTGACACTATGGCACAGTCCATGACGTAAATGAACACGTGCAATATAATAATTTATTGCATAAAATTGGCTTTCACAGTGTGATAAATACAGGATATTCCATCGTACATTTTGAATAGCGGGAAATAATACACGAGCGTTCGTCGGCTTCCGCGTACGCAACGAGTGAGCTTACGAACGAGTTGCTTGCACGGACGCCGACGGACACGAGTGTATTATTTCTGCTATTCAAACATGTACGATGGAATATCCTATTTATTACACATCCACGGCGGATGTATATGCACATTTAGTCTATTTTTCAGATAATAATAAATGAATTGTTATGTGCGCATGAATAGTTATACAATGAGTGTTTCCCGCATTTTTGACGTTACGTTGTGCGACTTCAAATGTGACGTCATGTAAACCTTTTGAAATCCTAATTGCGCAGCTGTTTCTGTGTGCCAGATATCTTTGAGTGCATGTTTGGAATGTGTTCATTCACATTAACATTCTAGATTAGTCGAGAATAGCTTTATTTCGACTGTAACACAAATTAAACATTTTGTATGGTAGCTTCCAAGAAAACAGGGGCGCAATTACGGGTGTTCTCTTCACGGTGTATTATTTGTAAGGAGTTGATTACGGGTTTTCTCTCAGAGTGTAATCCGACAGTGTAATAAAAATCATCATACACTAGTGTAATGAATATGCAAATGAGGCCGCAACAGAAAACATGCTGGGTGATCAGTCGAGCATCAATTAGTGCTTCTTAGCTTATGAAATATATATAATCGAAAATTTATGTTGTTTAATTAATAAATATCATATTAAATCATCACTCGTTGAAGATCCTCTGTTTGTAGTGGTAGTCATCTGTCAGTATCATGATTGGGGGGAGAGAGGGAGGGGGAGGGGGGAGGGGGAGGGGGAGGGGGAGGGAGGGAGGGAGAGAGAGAGAGAGAGTGAGAGAGAGAGAGAGAGAGAGAGAGAGAGAGAGAGAGAGAGAGAGAGAGAGAGAGAGATGAGAGAGAGAGAGAGAGAGAGAGAGAGAGAGAGAGAGAGAGAGAGAGAGAGAGAGAGAGAGAGAGAGAGAGAGAGAGAGAGTGAGAGAGAGAGAGAGAGAGATGTGAGAGAGAGAGAGAGAGAGAGAGAGAGAGAGAGAGAGAGAGAGAGAGAGAGAGAGAGAGAGAGAGAGAGAGATGGAGAGAGAGAGAGAGAGAGAGAGAGAGAGAGAGAGAGATGAGAGAGAGAGAGAGAGAGAGAGAGATGAGAGAGAGAGAGAGAGAGAGATGAGAGAGAGAGAGAGAGAGAGAGAGAAGAGAGTAGAGAGAGAGAGAGAGAGAGCACACGTGTCATGAGCCAAAATAAAACATATACATTCCTGAAAAATATGCAGATGCATGTACACTGCGCTTGGAATTTACATGCACTACAATGAGCAATGAAGAGAAATATAGTTCACGACCTCGTTCGCGACTGTAAGCACCGAAGTGCACTACAGTGCACGATATAATTCAATATCTTGTTTAAGTGTTCCCTTTAGCTCAGGTCAATGTTTTTGTCTGACTCTGCATGGAGCAAACAACCACATATTGGATAATTTTGTGAGCTTTCACCTGAGACACAGTCACATTAAAAGTGCCATTCGTTATTATTGATCAATACTATAGGCTCTTCGGGCTGCCTCCGTTCTGATATGTGGCTGTGATTGGAGAAATGGAGCTTGGGGGATTTGTGGCTAGTATAGCTCCCGACCAACTAACACACTCACTCCTGTAGCCTGATAACTAGTATAGCTGGTTAGAGGCTGTTTCTTTGATGGAATTGCAAACAGAGCAGATCCTGATCAGACTGTGCGGATGCATAGGCTGAGGTGGATCTACACTGGTCGCAAAACACATAAGCCGCATTTCTTTAGTCACAGCCACATATTAGTTTATATTTATTATATGTTATCTCCCTTGAGATAGCATATTGTGTCGCGCAAATTTCTATGGGGGCAGCCATTGATCGTGCTACGCCCAAACGGCGAGTACGACCAAGAAAATAGTGCCCTGTGCCAACTTATCCTATGGCGTTTTCGTCTGTATTGCTTTGTATCTAAAACTCTACATATACTATTCTCTATAGTTTTCACAGTTTTATGCTCAGTTTATGAGTTAAATTCTGGAAAACACGAATCAAGATATTTCGTGCGTATGAATACAGCAGCTATTATCTTTAGTTCTCACAGTTAGGTAGCAGTGAGCAGTTAGCGGCTAGTTTCGTTCATTTTATTTCTGGGAACTTCAAACAGGAATTTATTCTAGAGAAAAGGAATGTATGGGAATGTGGTTGCACCATCACAGTACATTTGCCTCTCGATGATGTTTGAGAAAATATGCAACTTTCAGTCTCTAGTTCCGCAAGTGATCAGTTTTTGTGGAGGTAACATATTTTAGTATTTTCACTACTTTGATTATTTACATGTAGGCGTATCCAATCTCCTGCCTAAAGACATGGAGTACTTGAAGAACACAATTGCTACAAGTCCACCGGTGAAAGGGACAGAGCAGTACATACAGTGGCTGAGTGCCTTCGATAAAACAATAGCAGCTCTGCAGAACGACACGAATGACGCTCGAAGATTTCTGAACAATTGCCGCATGCACCTAGAGGTATTTCATACGTATACATATCATATATTTCATACGTATTATATCAAACTGTTAATTATTGAAAGGGTCGGAGGAAGAAGGTGTGATCTGCATAAGGGAGTTAGCCTTTTTATTCCATTGACTCATTCAATTGCTCGAGGATTCAGACACGCCATATTTGTACCTTCGGACATCTGCGTAATTTCATTAAATACGTTTACAAAATTTACAATATGTTTCATAAATAAAATAAAAAGTTGACACAATTTTCGGAGCACATGCGGAATTATATTCCGCATGTACTCTGAAAAATGTGTCACTGTTTCACGCCATTTACGGAAAATATTGTAAATTTCGTAAACGTATTTCATGAAATTACGCAGATATCCGAAAGTACAAAATCACATGGCGTGTCTCATGTAGTCGCTACCCTATCTCTCTGCCTGTCGATCTGTCCGTCCATCCACGTGTCTGTCTGTCTGAGATTTGAGTTAATGTTTTCTGATACATACTACATTTATCTCTGTAAATTTAAGTCGACTTGGCTTGAAACTTCATATGCGTATTGGTCATCATCCATAGTTTTTCATTCCGTGGCCCACTCATGCGGCCCCTTTTCCCAAGGTCAAGGTCAAAGGATGTTTGCGTTAAAATCTTTGTCTCAATCTGCGTTTATTGCGCCTAGACACTCACATCACAGGCTTCAATATAAGGTGACATATTTTGTTTGTCCATTCTTTATGATATTTTTCGGGCAGCATAAACATTATTTTCCCATTACAGGAAGTGTTAATTGGCATTATTATTATTTTTATATCAAACGTAAGTGCCACTCTTGTTATCAGGCGCGATTACCGTGTGTCCTTAAAAGGTTAACGGCAACAACTTATTATCTCTATTTGTTTTTAATGTGCAATGATCATACTTCATTACTTGTATGTGTCCATAAAATTATTTTCCAGGTGACTGATTTAATTGATATTAATACATGGAAAATGAACTGCATCATTTGTATATCAAAATAGCCGAATACAACTTTACGTCAGTATTTTAAAGATTAATAAATGATTATCTCGTAATGTTCAAGACTGGTGGAATTGTTAAACACTTATACGATATAGCACTATTTAATTTCTATAAGGAACATTTTATGCCTAATAGATGGGACTACGACTTTAAATAAATAAGTATTAGTTTGCGTTAGGGCTTTTGAGGCGTACATCCATCAGTGATACTGATTTACACGTATTGTATTTATTATTTATGACATTAAATTGTTGATCACTAGGATTACAACAGGGCACTGCTCTTGTATAAGGACGCACGTGCTGAAGATGCATTGAACTACCTAAAAGACCATATGCTAGACAGACAGTCCAACCAATTGAAGGACGACACAGAAAGAGGAATGCTACGTTTCTACAAAGGTAAGATTTAACATGTGTACACCGACCGTCTTTGACTGAAATGGCACAATATATGGTGGGATATTTTTGGATAATATATTTTTATAAAAACATCCCACATTTTTGTACATTTCAGCCAAAGTACTGACATATCCCTTTCATTCATTTTATCGGTCTACATTGACGACAGAAACACCCAAGTGACAAATAATAAAAAATAACCCTCACACCCGTAACCAGGTGGTGGGGTTCGGAAACATTACGAATATCTTTTACTAAAGACATACACGAGATTGGGGATGATTTATTTGGGTACAAGTATTATCGTATTTGAGTAATATATGCACTCTGTTGGCCATTAAGCGATTTAACAAAGGGGAAGTAGTAAAACGCGGGTACTAGAACATTTCCCATTTTGAGCAATAGACATGGTTAAAAAAACGTGGTTCAAAACATGGTTAAAAAAAAAAAAAATGAGGTCCGTATCTAGATGGATTACGAGGACGCGCAGGGTCTAGGTCCGTATCTAGATGGATCACGAGGACGTCTAGATACGAGGTGAGCATACTGAGTCGGTATGAGGTTTTGCATTTAGAAAAGGGTGTACACCTCGCATATAATAACCTGGTCAAAAATGCGCTCCGCAACATTTACAAATATATTTGAATCAACAAGGTCACGACGCTGGAGGAGCATCCGTCGTCTCCAGTCTTGGTGATGAAGTTTATCACGGTCCCGGCTCGAACTTTGATAGGATCAAATACTGTGAACGTTGATCTATATCTACTATGCTTCACTATGCTTCGTTATACCAGACTCCTGATCGATTCCATTTAAAACGAGATTCACACAGACTTCACCCGTAGCATTATCCTTCGCGTTCACCGAGGAGAGTGCCATTCGTAGAATCGTCCCGGACGTCGCCATGGTGTATCCTGTATACTGATTGGTTGCGTTGCTACCAAATGACCACTGATATTCTCTCAGATTTAAGTGCACCTCGATCCTCAGCGTAAATGGAAATAACTGACTTCAGAGTGGCCTTTTTGACTTTCTTTAATTTATTCTCTAAATGAGTAAGTTTAATTTTAGTCATTGATTTTTTTACGTCCATCTCGTATACATAACGCTTGATTGCCACATCTTTATCAGTTAAGTTCTTTTCGAATTTAGTATGATATGCAATTAATGTTTTGCCTATCTCATCTACATAATGCTTGGTTACCGCATCTTGCGCACCAGTAGGATCAACGACATTAGAGATTCTGTTTATATTCATATTTAGTGGACCAGTTAGTTCACTCGTTCCATCCTTTCTTAAAAAACAATTGTTTATGTAACTAACCGTTACTCCAGGGTAACGAATATTTTCACTACCATTACAATCAAATATATCAACAGGCATGTTTTATTATATATTTATTTATTTAACCCAATCGCCAATGTCCATATGCCAAAGTGTTCACCCCATCCTCCATAATGACACGCTTGTCATCGTTTGAAGACAGTGCTACCTTGTTTACCTCCTCCGTGTATATTTCGTGTCCATGGCTTCTGATTACGTTCATCTTCCTTAGCTGATCCTTTCTACTAAACGGACAGGTAATGTAGTTATCGCGACTAATATCCTTTTTGACCACACTCTTCTTTACACCTTTGCATCGTTTTACTTCCTCACCCTCAAACATCGTAATGCAGTACAGCTTAGCTCTTAGTCCAATAAACTCTTCCATAATCTTTCCGCCACATTCATCCTTCATCAAACCGATTAACTTCTTGTTAATGTCAGTTTGTATACCTGAGGGATGATCTGTTGGATAGTTGCTAGTATCAAACCTTTTTTCTATATCTGGACGTATGTGCTTATACAAGTCCTCAGTTTCAATCTCGTATGCTAAACTGTCGGTGTCAGTGAACAATAGCTTAGCTTTATCCCCATAGGTCTTCTTGATGTAGTTGTAGTGGAAGTCGTACATCAAGGTTTTGCTCAAGCCTAGGAGAGCCATACCCAGGTAAACAGGTTTTTCAACCCTAATTCTTCTTCATGTGAATGGCTACTAGATTTTCATCGAAGACGGTAGTGTGTTTGTAGTTAGGCTTTGTTGCTAAGCTTTATAGCCTTTTCTTTATTATTCACCAGATAAATGTCAACCCTGTTTCGGATGTTTTCCATAGTCTTTCCATTGACGGAGTTGTTCATGAGCTTGAAAAATTCTTTTTCAAAGTCATTATCTGCATTGGCTCTTAATTTAGTATTAAAATCAATGTACTTTTTAAGCCAAGAGCTCTCCTCGAACTTGATGCCTCTATGTATCTTGGTGATCTTTAGGCCAAAACTCTCATACACATCTTGAGTGCTTCGTAGTGAACGACATACTTTGTCTTGTCGCCTAGATTAGGTATAAGCTTTTTTAACCTTATTCACAACGAGCCTTTGGGTAGCTAGAGGATATTCGTTATGTAAATCGTGCAGCTCTTTAGGATACTCCAAGTCAACCTCTAGGATACATGAATGTTTTTTACAGACATTCAATTCACATTCAGTCATCCATTTAAATCCATGTGTAGGTAGTGGTTTACTCATAGCCCATCCATAGAGGTTGTTAGCATCCATATATTGTAGATACTTAATAGGTTCTTTAGGATCAAACATTTCACCCATGTACTTATTGTTTGCCTTTCCATACCGAGTGATGATACTACTCACACCTACTCTAATCCCCTTTTCATACATGACCAACATGTCAACGTCACTCAAGAGATCCAATTCAACCTCAGTCATCTTCAACGCAGCATCCCACGCCAAACCTGGTGCTGTATAATACCATGCTGGGTCTAGGTTATAGTTTGTCAAGCTGGTATCACGGAAGGTCTCAAATACGTCTGCCAGGAGCAATACATCTGACGTAAGATACAGATTGTGATAGTCTCTTATCGTCTTACATTTAAACTCTTTCCAGACCTTTTGTGCATGTACATAGTCTACATCTGAAATGTCATCACCACTCAACTTAGAATAGAACTCTTCCTTTGGAGGTAGCTGCGTTTCATTCAGCCTCTCAAGACCATCAACATAGTCATATGGATAGACACGCTTACGTGTTAGCAAACCCAACTGCTCACCTTGATACTCACTTTCCAAGTTTACGAATTGATCTTTCTGAAGGTTACCTACCAGTTTATCTAGGCTAGAAGCCATGACATTGAAGCTGTCAATAAACCGCAGATCATGCTTCACTTCCTTCTTCTCTCCGTCTTTGTTAGCAAAAATGTCAATTACAATCTCCTTGGTAAATGAAATGTACTTCTCCTCATTGTTAGGGATGCATTTAATATTACCCTCCTTTTTACCCAATTTTTTATGAATAGGTGGGAGTCATATCCGCTCAGGTTGTGGAATATGACGGGGGTAACTTAGGTTTCTGGTACCTGAGGTTGCATTTGTTATGAGCAGCTCCTCGATACTTACCAGTGAAATGACAGTGATCTCTTACCTTCTTATCATCCTCATAAAAATCTTGTTCACATATCCAGCATACTGTTGCCTGTTCGAATGCCTTTTGCTGTTTTGATGTAATGATCATATTCTTAGGAAAACTATTTGTTGTGTAGATGTCAACGATGCTTTGTTCTAAACTGTCAACAATGATCTGAAATATGTCCTCATCTTCAGATTGCTTTGTATAAATTACAGGATTTCCTTTGTAAACATCGTCATCAAAGCACTTGATGTAGTAGCAGAACCCGCTAGGTGTATGCTTTTGATACCGATTAGTGAAACTGTTTTCTGTGTTGGGTTGGGTCGTATCCAACTTTTGAGTGAAACTCTCAAAGTCAGCTTAAACTACAAAGGGTATTTTCATCAACCTGTAAAAGTGTTTACATTTTAAGGTTGTTCCTTCCTCAGGCGTCACAACTTTTACATATTAATTTGAGTCGCAGTACTCTTTATGCTTGCCTAGGGATTCTTTTGAGTTGAAGGAGTTAATACATCGGTGACAGTAATGTCTTTTACAATTCCTTTTAGATGTCTGCGCGGATAACAACCTGCTAATGTTCTTGATCCAGCAATAATGATGTATGTTAAAATCATTTATAAGTAAAAGGTTAATAACATTCGCATGCTCATGTTTGCTAATCCGTAGAGAATAGACGTTTTCGTTCTCATTAACACCAAAGACGTTAACAGAAATGGTTGCATTTTGTCTTTCAAACCTATCTATGGTTTTAAGGTCAACTGGGAAGGTAATTTTATACCAATTGAGTTCCTCCGCTTGTTGTTTTAAAAGTTTTGTGATACGTTTAGCATTAGCTTTCTTCTGTACGGGGTTTAATGCTCGTGTGACAGACCACTTGAAGCACTCATCATCCTCGTTTTTCATGTTGATGATTGCCTTTTTCAATGCAAGCTTTGGTGGAAGAGGAATATAAGAGTTACCTCGTAGTGGTTCATATGTTACTGTATGTAACTCCAAGCTGATAATATCTTTGAAGATCCAATTACTACCCCTCATCTGGAATGTTGCTATATTATCAAGGATTCTCCCAGTCATTGTGCTATATAGATCATTCAAATCTGTTCCCTCCAGGTTAACATTAATTTCAGAGTAGAACGGTACTGGTTCAGTTAACACTTCACCAGTTGTTATATTAGTCCTTTTCAAGTTGCAGTTGAGTACCATTTTTACCTGAGTCTGACGGTTATTTCTCAAACTATTAGTAACAACCTGCTTTACCTCAACTAAGAATGTCTCTGGAGTAAATCCTTCTCTACCCTTAATGACGTATTCGGTAGTGAATTTCCTGAGATACGATGGACGCTCCTCGATTTTGAAAGGTTCTTTCTTTTTTGTAAAGTTTTTGTATCTTTTTCTTGAATGATTTGTACGCAGTATCAACAACCTTAGGCATTGGAGGAGTTATATGATCCACCAACCAATTAGCCCATTCGTTAAATTTATTTTTTATTGCCCGTACGGAAATTGTAATAATTGGTGGTTGGAGGACCGGTACGTCAATGTCAGGTACGTCATCATCTAATATGTTACGATGATTAATGGTTTTTGTAATAATTGTTGGGACCGGTACGTCAACTAATATGTTACGATGCTTAACGGTTTTTGTAATAATTTCCTTTTGCTTTGGAGCAGGTGTAGGGTTATTCAATGATGGTCTTGGTGCTGGAATAGGTTGTGGGTTTGGTCTTGATACTGGAATAGGTCGTGGGGGTAATAAAAGCCCAATAAGCTCAGCTTTTCTGAGCTTTGAATATCTTTTTAAACCACGGTATTTTGCCATGGCTTTTAATTGAATAATAGTATTTCGTTCCATTTTATTATATATATATTATTTCTTTAACTCATTTTCAATTTTATAAATTTTTACAACATATAAGATACATGCTATTTATCGATTGTAATGTCATACTTTTCATTCCAAACCCTACCAACCCAAAATGTTATGATTCTTGGTGACTTGTTGACGAAACGTGCTGCCTTGTTAATTGAAGGAAATGTAATCACCTCCCCTGTTTCCACACTTTTTAGGCTAACGTGTCTTGGGTTTGTTCTGATTGTTCTAAGCCTTTCAAATTTTGAATCCTTTCAAATTTTGAATCGATCTCATTTTTTTGGTTTCTCATGCTTTGGTTGTTCATCTGGTAGAAGACCTTCCCCTCTGAATAGCTCTATCAATTGAGGCTTTCTGTAGTGAGAGTAATCCATCTTCTTGTCCTTTAGGATATGCATTAGTTCTGATCGTTTGATTGTCATTTTATATATGAATGGTTTTTCTTTAAACTAAAATTCATTTTTGAATATATCACACTCATCTTGTTTCCGTCTGACTTTAATGATAGCATCTTGTCTGAGATGACAAGAGCAAATGCTTCAGTGTTAGCAGGAACGTTTGGATGTCTATCGTACCACCCTTCAGCCTCTCGCTCTGCTTGCTCACATCAAACACAAAGAATGGGTATAAATCCTTGTAATCGCTCGGAGTGATGTTTGGATTACTTACCAACTGATCCATGTGATAAAACTTGGATCTGAATTTAGCAGCATCTCTATACGCCCTACTAAACTGTTGTTTATCGAATGAAAGATTGTAATCAACAGCTGGGTATCTAGTTGAGTTTAACGTGATAAACATGTTTTTCCCATTAACGTTGTCAAAGACGGAGGGGTTCTTCTCTTGATCGTTAGCCTTCTCAGTCTGGAATCCAACAATAACCCAACGAGGTCTCTCCGGTGAGGACTTTACACTCAGTCTCCAGGGAAAATTGGTAGTCTGGGGGATTGAGATGTGTTCACATTGTCTCATTCTGTAAATAACTGGTAAAGTTGCCTTAGACTCAATCGCCTTGTACAGCTGAAACTTTTCGGCATCAGCTGGTAGCACATGTGGCATGAATCAAGAAACATTCTCAAGAGTTATTGTACCAGCGTCAGGGTCTGCTTGAGACCGTAGATGATTTTGGAGTAGTCCTCACAAAAACCAAATATGTGTTTCAATTGGATTATGAAGCTAAAAGTTCCTTTGGGGTTTGGAGATTTAATCAAAACAGATTGTCTGACTGCAAACCCAGCATTATCTGCAATACTAGCAGCAGCCACAGTGTCCTTGTACCAGAGCTGATTCAAACCCTGACTCTTGCTAAAGTCATCAGGGTATTTCAACAAACCCAGCATGGTGGATGCCTGACCAGGAGAATTTAGAGATTCAATCTCTTGCCCAGAGAGCTGATATTTGATGTTGCTAAACAAATGCATAACAGCATTGTTTCTAAGAGAAACTTCATCATCATTAGCATATGCCGAGTTGTCTAACTTTGTGAGCCTACCTTCAACTATTAAATAAGACTCACTTGGATGTGTAAATAGATCTTGTGTCTCAATGTTGATCCTGATCTCCGTGAGATTGTTTAGATTTGTTCCAGTTACATATTCATACTCACGATACTCATATTCTTCAATACTCTCATCGCTCATGGGAGCTTCAGTAAAACTTAGAATGTCCATTTTATACTAGCAAGATATTTTGTTAAATCGTTTTTCACGAATTAACAAACCAGATACAGTTGTTGAGATGTCTTCGCATCTCCAATGTATATACTCCTAAGCTTGACAGATTTTGCTTCACTTGCCTTAAATCTTATGTATTTCTTGATCTTTGGATACATCTTATTACCATACACAAGCTTTACCTTATCCAGACCTTCCTCATCTACTAGGTAATCATTCACCTCTTTCTCTATTTCTTTCATCCTTTTTAAATGTTTTTTTGACAATGTGATAGGCACTGAGTTGGTATTATACTTACATTCCTGAACATCCTCTATCACATCTTCATCATCAAGCTTCATCACCGCATTCTTAATGATGATAGATGCAGACTGGTACTTGGGATAGTTGACTCTCTCGAATTTTAGATCATTCATTTTATTAGCCAGGTTTTTAAAAAAAAATCCAGGCTATTGGATTGGCGGCGGCGGGCGGCGGGCGGCAGGCGGCGTCCACAATCAATGTTAAGTTTTCGTGTTTGAGTCCATTTCTTTGTTACTGTACCACCTAGGACCACCAAACTTTCACAGCTTCATAATCAAGGGGTGCCCACCACATATCACTATCCAACATGCTACCTTTTTTGAACTTGACCCATTTTTTTCGCTCAGTCGACTTAGCCATTTTCATTGTTAAGTTTTCGCGTTTACAATGTTAAATGTTCATGTTTAAGTCCATTTCTTTGGCACTGTACCACCTAGGACCACCAAACTTTCACAGCTTCATAACCAAGGGGTGCCTACCACATACAACTATCCAACATGTGACCATTTTGTTATCTTCACCTATTATTTCTACGTAATTGACTTAGCCATTTTCAACGTTAACTTTTTAACGTACGTCCGGTTAAAGTTTTTTGGTTAAAAGTTTTTCCTTATACTATATCTCTGCAACAGCTTCGCCCATTACCTTGAAACTTCACATGGGTGTTTATCATCATCCATATTTACATTCTACCCCCTAACCGTGCGGCCCCTGTGCCCAATGTCAAGGTCAAATTACTTTGAATTTTTGTGTTAAAGTTTTTTCGTGTACTATATCTCTGCAACTGCTTCACCCATTACCTTGATACTTCACATGGGTGTTTATCATCATTGTTGCGCCCGCTTGCGGAAAGCGTGATATCGTCGACATTTTGGCATATGTCCGTCCGTCCGTCCGTACGTCCGTGTGTCCGGTTAAAGTTTTTTGGTTAAAACTTTTCCATCTACTATATCTATTTTTTTGGTGTCCATGCCTCTCCCCAAGGCGCGACATGCAGGCCACGGCTATCTAGTCTACAAAATGTGGGTATAATTATGTTATTCAAGAGTCTATGCTTGGAAAAAACCTGGCCTTCGTGGCTTTGCCTCGTTTCTTGTTAAGAAATGAATTTCTTTAAGGCATATTCAATTTTTTCCATCACCGAGTCTTTTAATGACCATTAGCCATTAAAAGCTGAAGCTTTTGGAATTTTAGGAGTCACTTGCGATTGCCATAAGTTTCTTTGCCACTTCTATTTCTTTGTCTATGGTATTGGCAACATCTATAGCTTTCGCTTCGTCATCATCAATCATTTTCTTCATGGTAAGATATAGCGCTATGAGTTTGTCATGGATCTGTCTTCATTTGACATAGTCTTGGAGACGTTTTTCTTCGTTTAGGTTCATATAGACTCTGCCTTGACTGATCTCGACTTTGTCATCTCTTAGGAGCTCATAGTAGAATTCTTCTTTGAGTTTCATAGCTTTTGAACAAATGAATTTCTTTAAGGCATATTTAATATTTTCTCCCATTCATCTTTCGAGCAAGGTCTTGGATAGAAACTGCATTACCTGAGCCATCGATCAGTGTATTGATGCTTTGTGCACGTGGATGCATCGCAGACGCCAAGATTGCGTGTGATTTAGGGGTGATTGTAACTCCCCTTTCGAACAGTTTCTTCCCTTTGGGGGTGAGAATCTTTGTAACTCCCATTTTGATAAGTTTCTCCCCTGTATCAATAGCCGCTCTCTTTACCGCTTCTTTGGTAACATCCCCTATAGCTTTTGTTGCGGCTGATGCTACGAGTCTTGAGAGCAAACTACCGATGGGTTCAAAGATTCATGAACCACCAATGACATATCGACTTTCAAATCCATGATTTTGTAAGATATACATACTTTTATAGATGAGATAAAATATTTTTAAATGAATCATTGTCTATTACCTTTTGACTCTTCAACTGATTCAAGATGGATATTATCTCATCCTTTACTCCTGTATTTCCCGCTGACTTGCTAGCCATCAGTAGAGCAAAACGATCTACCAAAGCATCAACGTCTCGATGCATGCCTTGTCCGACAAACGGTCGATCTTTCCATATTTTATGCATTATATTGTTCCACTTCCATCCCTTACCAGCCTTTGGTCGCTTATCATTAGGGTCATTACCTCTGTGTAATGAGTTCGTATTCATCATTATCTCAGCATACGTGTTATAGTCCTGATCTGTGTAAGAATCTGGTTTCTTATCTATCAATAGCTCCCACAAACCAGGTGTTCCTTCATATTCTTTGTCTCCAATAACTATATTGTCGTCGACTATTGCAATCTGCTTATCACCAATGCAAAATTTCCCTCGTTTATCATATAAACCATAGGTCTTGTCAGCACCATCCTTTGACGTAAGCTTTTTCAAGTACTGTTCAGCAATAGGACCAATAAAGTTGGTTTCTCCAGGAGACTCCATCTGGATACTTGGAAGCTGAGGAAATGTTATCGCCTTTGGAATCTCTTCAATTCCTTTCTTAATAGGTTTAAGCTCATCAAAAAGAGCTGATGTCACAGGTTTGAAAAACTTTGAAAGATCACCTTGCATATCTTGATCAACTACACGCTCAGCTCGATCGTTTTGCTGAATGTTCCGTTTGGTTTTGAGATATTCTTGAACTATAGAGTCCCTCTTCTCATGATCTGTAATGTTTAGAAATGACATTTTTCTAAAGACTAGATATTCTTTATCACTGTTTTCATCATTATTTACATCACTGTTTTCATCACTGTTTTCATCACTGTTTTCATCACTGTTTTCATCATCAATCATCATAATCAATCATAATCATATGATCAATCTTTATCATTATATGATCAATCTTTATCATCATCATCATCATATGATAATCTTTATCATCATATGATCAATCACAGATCATTGAAGACGACTTATTTTGAATTGTCTTGAGGAAAGACTCTCTTGCTTGTTCCACCTGATCAATGGTCTTTTCGGTTTTTCGTTTTATCTCCTCTTTCATCTCCCTAAATTTGTCTAGCTCAGAAACTATCAAAGTAAACTCTTCGTCAGAAATATAGTCATCTGTAAGAGCCTTAGAGATAAGATTTTGAATAGTGTTTATTTTTGATTCAGCCATTATCTTAATCTTTAAATGCTTCTCTCCTTTCAAGGAAAGCTTCTTACTTGCATATTTTCCACATAAGCTTAGTAATCCTAACCATATAGCCGTAGCTTCCATCGCTATTATTAATGGTGTGACCATGATGGTAGAAAGTAGACCAATTCCACCTGCACCAAGCACCATACGTATATATATATGAGCCCCGCATCAATTGTAGATACGATGTTAGCATGATGGTACTTTTTATTCAGACCCTTTCGCTTAGCGCGTTCATTCTCGAGCTCCTTTTGAATTTCATTAATTTTCTGTAAACGATATCCATAACCTCTATCGTCCATTTTTTAATATTGATATTTTGTTATATCAATCCTGTAACCTTGCGCGATTTCCATTGTCCAAATTTGGACAATGAGTAACGTCTCTTCAAATTTGAAGAGCTCATTTTTTACGAAAGCATTCCTAAGAGTGGGATATTTTTGAATGGACTGTTTTCACCAAGCAACAGTCCCCTTCCCACCATATTCAGACCATCCGGTCTTTTCAAATACAATCCATCACCTGCTGATTCAAGACCAGAACCACTTGTTTGTCCCAAATATAGACCCTTTCCATCCGTCTCAACCAGACAAACACATCCACCCCTTTTAAGGTATAGTCCATTACCTAATAACTTTTGAACACCTGTAGTAGCCATCCCAGATAATGCACTAACTCCTAAAGCTGGAACAACTGTTTTCAATAGGATAGGAGCTGCTCTAGCTGCCAATCCTTCAAGTAGAGGAAAAAAACCACGATCAACTTTAAGCTTATGTTTGATTTGAGCCTTACTCATTCTGATGGCCGTGGTTGCTTTTCCATTTTGATATGCCTTTACCAATTTATTGGCTTGAACCTTTGTCAATGCGATGACATTTTCTCCACTATGACTAAATCTGATGGATACAGCTTCTCCAGATTGAAGAGCTGATTTAAGTTTTTCCTTTTGTCCATCTGAAATTGACACCTTTACGTTTGTATAATTCATTTTTTAATACAAACAGATATTTTTTTAAATCGATCGTATGTGAAATCGTGCAGCTATCTGTTCTCCTCTGAAATTAATTTGTTTTCCTTTTTGATCTACTAACGATGTTTCCAAACAATTGATTCTATCTATTATTATAGGAAGATAGACTAGGTTGTGAGGGGTTTCGATGATCTTATATCCGGGTGAGACATTGGGAAAAAAGCTATATATTGTAGATGATTGTTCTCCATTCACATACGAACCTGAAATTATATCTATGTTGACCAATATGTTGCTGATAGATAAGATGTTAACTATATCTTCAGACTCGTTGTAGATATTAGTGTAAATTTCACTCTTAAAACCTAGAACAGACCTGAGAGAGTTTGCTATTGCAAAATCAACCCGATAGTTGTTTTCTAAAGTAAGTATTGACTTTAATGTGTTATGGTTTACCGATATTGTAATATAATAATCATCGTTAAGGCTACCATAATCACCATTTTTTCTCATCTTGCTTTGAATCGTATCATTAAGACCTAATATATCATAGCTACCTTCATCTACAGTAATGTTTGTCCACGTAATACCTTCATCTTTAGAGTATACAAAGACGTTGTTTGTAGATTCGATGTTTGGAACGCTGTAGTACGTCTCTAGACCGACTAGAGCTATTTCATACTTCTTACTCTTATCGAAATATAATGGTGGATTAAACATAGTTTTGATTGTGTTTTTACCACTCACAACTATATGAAAATAATTTTTAGGCTCTGTATTCTTCTCAATCTTTTCTAATATATCAATAGCGCTTGTCATTTTATATATGAATGGTTTTTTTATATGATGTAAAATGTATCCAGTCCACTCCTATACTTTCCATTGTCCTTCTTACTGGTCAAGTCAATCACAACAAAACCATGTGGTTTCTCCCATCCCTTTTTACATAAATTTCTAAACTCATCTTTTGTCATATCGCTGCCGACATGATCGTTGTAGATTTGGTTAATGTTCTTGAGATCTTGAGAAAATAAGCAGATAAAGTTTGCATTCTCGCGAATATTCTGTCTAGGGAGCTTAAAGTAGTCCACGTTTGGATAGAAGCAGTCCACGTTTGAGTGTCTTCCACGAATGTTATATAACTCAAATTTGTTCTGCTTTTCAAGCAACAGGTTATCAAAGATCTTGAGGTTCTTGTTGTCTGGATTAAGCTCCCGTGGATCTGGTACATCCTCTGACGTCTCGTAAAAACTGCATTCGATGTCATTCGATGTCATTCGACGCATTCTGATGTCTTTCCCCATCTCCTCAATTATTAAATCTGGAGAAGCATTCAGTTTCATGATCTCCTCTTCATTTCTTAATAACATGCGAATTGATTCTTTGGGGAGCTTTTCCTCAACAATATCCTGTACTCTGGTTGGAACAAGCTCTTACCAAACATGAACAAGCGATTGTAATCTAACCAACCTGGGTTTAGTAGTAGATTGAGTAGCAATGTAGTCTTTCCACAACCTGACTTCCCAATAATAACTCCACGTATTGAGTTGGGTAGTAGCGGATGATTAAACCTCTTTGACTGCATGCCATTCCATGAGAGATCTTCTAATTCCATTTTTTTATATGATAGAATATTATTTTTTTTTTAAATATAAGAAAATATTCTATTATAAAATGATGTATTGTGTCAAGTGTCGAAAGGTTACTGATACAAGTGGTTTGGAGGTTGTTCTCACAAAGAATGGGAGGAATATGAAAAAAGGTAAATGTAATGTTTCTGGTTCTACAAAAACTCAATTCACATCTAACACTGAGGGTAAAGTATTTGTAAACAACCTAATCAACAAGCTGCCTTTTGAAATGCCTCTACCTAGGCATAACTTTACTGGCCCTGGAACAAAGCTTAACAAAAGGTTGAATAATGACTTTACTCCTAAGCCTTGGAGCATTCCAATAAACCGCGTTGATAAAGCGGCATACCATCATGATGTATGTTATGCTAAAAATAAAGATACAGACACACGAAATAATGTGTGTGATAAGAGCATGATTAACGAGTTGGATGGAATTTACAATCCATCTTTACGTGAAAAAATAGACCGGAGCATCGTTAGAAAAATAATTGGAACTAAGATGAAATTTGGGATGGGCCTAACCAAAAAAAAGCTCAAGTAGTTTGGAATGACCAATTAGCTGACGAACTACACAAGCCAGTCACTACAAAGTTTCAGAGGAGAAGAGTCTACGTTAATGGCATATATCAGATTTGGGACGCTGATTTAGTGGACATGCAAAGCTTTTCCAGAGAAAACAAGAACTTCAAGTTCTTGTTGACTGTAATTGACATCTCAAAGTATGTTTGGATGATACCTATAATAGATAAGACTGGGAAGTCTGTTGCAGATGCAATAAAGCCGATGTTAAAGGAGCGGAGACCAAAAAAGATGTGGGTGGATAAGGGTAAAGAGTTTTATAACAAGAATGTACAAGGCCTTGTTGAGCTCTACAGTACGGAGAATGAAGAGAAGTCATCTGTGGTTGAGAGATGGAACAGAACAATGAAGGAAAATATGTGGAAGTACTTCAGCGCTAATTCCACCAGGAAGTATATTGATATATTAAATGGTCTTGTAGATCAATATAACAGCACAAAGCATTCTTCAATCAAAATGACTCCTGTAGAAGATAGTATGAAAAAGAATGAGAGTCGTGTGTATATAAATCTGTACAAAAACCGTACGGTTCACTCAGAACCAAAATTTACTGTTGGTGATAGTGTTAGGATTACCAAGAAGAAGAAGACGTTTGAGAAGGGATACACACCGAGATGGACTGAGGAGGTGTTTACAATATCAATGATTCAGTATACCAACCCTATAACATACAAGAGCATAGACAACAACAAAGAGGAGATTCAAGGTACATTCTACGAGCAGGAGCTTCAAAAGACTAACCAAGAGATGTTTAGGATTGAGAGGGTGATACGAAAGAATGATAAAAAGGCTCTTGTGAAGTGGTTTGGATACCCAGAGTCGTTTAATTCATGGGTTGACGATAACACATTATCAAAATTATAGTATCTATTAAAAAATGAACATCAGTATAAATAACATGGTAGTCTTACCAAACAAACCATTAAGCTATATAGAATTGATAGATGCTGTCAAGTCATTAAGAATATCAAACTTTAGAGGGGTGTTTATGCGCAATGAGTTGACAATAACAACCTAAATGATCAATATGGAACTACGACAGGTGGTGGTACCCATTGGGTTGCATGGATGAAAAATGGAAATGACAAGTTCTATTTTGATAGCTATGGTTTACAACCACCTACTGAGCTGATACAATATTTAGGACAACCAATCTCATACAACACTCAACAGGTTCAAAAGGCTGGAACAGTTATATGCGGACATCTATGCTTGTATGTTTTGAAACAATTGTCAAATGGATACAGCTTGCAAAACATTATCGTCAAGACTGGAGACGACGGATGCTCCTCCAGCGTCGTGACCTTGTTGATTCAAATAGATTTGTAAATGTTGCGGAGCGCGTGGAAAGTTGATTATTTTTGGCAATTTTTGACCTGGTTATTATATGCGAGGTGTACGCCCTTTTCTAAATGCGAAACCTCATACCGACTCAGTATGCTCACCTCGTATCTAGACGTCCTCGTGATCCATCTAGATATGGACCTAGACCCTGCGCGTCCTCGTGATCCATCTAGATACGGACCTCATTTTTGATTTTTTTTTATTGTTTTATTTTTTTTTTAATTATTTTGATTTTTTTTTTGATTTTGTTTTATTGATTTTTTTAACGATGTTTTGAACCACGTTTTTTTAACCTTGTTTATGGTTCAAAATGAGAAATGTTCTAGTACCCGCGTTTTACTACTACTAGGGGAACATTTATTTTCTTGAAATCAAATGGGTCATATTGCACCGATTATTGGTAGTTTTTCTGTCATGTTAATAGCGAAATTTTTCTGACAAACGGTACAAGTGAAGATGTGAAACTGACATTATGCATACCTTGTCTATACTAATATATCTCGGGTGGTAATTCAATGCACTCTATACAATATGGTCACATTTTTCTTTTTACAGACTTGACGACGAATCTTCCTCTAGATGACGGTGGCTTTAATCCGAAACTGACAAAAATGAAAGAGATTATCGTTACAATACTGGAGAATAGAGAGGACGGACGGGGAATAGTTTTTGTGAAGACCAGAGCACTTGCCACAGCGTTGATAGACTGGATGTTAGAAGACGATGAGCTTAAAACATTGAATCCGAATGAGTTTGTCGGACAAAGTGCATGTGGTAGGCACATTATGCATTTTTATCCCCTCGGCGATAGGCACGAGTGGATATAGCGTTAGTCCATGTAGGTACGTGCGTACGTGCGTGCGTACGCACGCACGTGGTAACGTATGTGCACGCGCGCGCGCGCGGTCGCGCGCAGCACGCAAGTGTTTATGGCGGCTTCAATGTGATACAAATAGTGTTGTTTATTATAGTGTCACAGACATGACACAGATTCTAACGGCGACCTTGGACTGAGCAGGTCGTGTTTTTATCGGCCGGTAATTATCTCAAGGTTACCGGCGGCGGCCATTTTAACTGTTGGAAATTAACTTATATTTCCTTTGTGTTTCTTCTTATTGACTGGATTGTTGCTTCTGGATTTGCGAAAAGGTATGTCGGGGCTGGGGTTGACTTGTGGTGGGCGATCTTTCGGCTGAAACTGAGCTAATTTAGACTAGTTGCTAGGAAATTTTTTGTTCTTATTATTTTTCATTCTTCCTCCGTGTTCTGGGTGGCTGATTGTGGCACCTTGTGGCTCTGCCTGGCTGCCGATTAAAGCGGACTGGTAGGGCAGTTGACTACTTGGTGCATCCGTCTGCCACTTACAGAACACAACCCATGCGTGTAGCCCTTCTGGGACTCGAACTGGTTTGTGTGTGACACCCGTGTGACGCCCGTGTGGCTTTGCCTGGCTGCCGATATAGAGGATAAGCCGGGCGGATTGACCTATCTTGGCGTATCCTGTGGGTGTATTCCGCGGCCATTACCGGGATATGGATTGAATATGCGCATGGGTGAGATATATACCATCTACATAGTACTGGTATTATCTGGTGCGTAGTCGTATTGCGGCCAGACGCACCAGTGGCACAGGCGACGTGTTAACACATAGGGGTACGTGGAAACCACGGGGAGCCGAGGTGTTCATGTCCCTGCCACGTTATGCCTGGATGTCCAGGCAACTCAGTTATCACACTTTCGTATGAAAGTAAACCAGTTATAACAAGTTTAACCATATCAGCAAGGTAGCTCGAGCTCAGCCGAATTTACTGCCTTCCCTTGTCCGCTTCTGGCCCCGGCCTGCCTTGGAGCTGTCTGGATGTGGCAACTATGTGGATGAAAATAGCACGTGTTTTACCGATATATGGCACCAACTTGTGTGTCGAGTGCGCCAGGGGTGGATTGGTTCTACCTGGGACCCGCTTTGCTCTGCATCACCGGTGCCAGGTTCTACCCAGTTACCCCCTCTCTTCTTCCCGCCTCCCGTGCACCGGGACACTGCGCGGAATTACAGGACCGTATTGGACATAAGGAGTGTCCCATTTCGGCACACATTTATACACATCCGTCCGCCCTGCACTTACATATATCACATAAAACATTTCAAAATTCGGCCTTTATGGACTTATATGTCCGGGTATGGAAGGTCATCGAGCCAATTCCCACCCTTAAATATAATAAAAAAAACAATAGTGTCACCCCTATTGCAAGGGCCAGCCAGTTGAGACTTGTGAGACACTGCAACCTCCAAATTCCTATTGATATGAAAGTAAATAACCTGGATATTTGTGTCATGTCCTGAACAAAAACAGAGCTCCAGATAAGGTGCGTATTGGCGTATTTTACGAACTTATTTTAGCAGAATACAAATATCCATTGATTTTCAAACAGAGCAGAGAAAATACTGTAATAAATTTGAAAATTTACTTACCTCAAATATGTGATTTTTTATATTTTTGTTATCATTTGCTCCTTATTTAATAAGAAAGAAAATCAATAATACATTTGTATAAGTAAAATACACATTGAATTTGAAATATGGGGGTGTAATACTCCTTACATACAAAACTCATCTGCAGCTCTGCAGACATGTCCAGAATGTTTACTTTTATGTGATTACCCCTGCACATATAATTTTTTCATTTTTCAGAATATTTGGTTCTATAAATATAGCCGAAAATACCAGCCAGATGATGTGATCCATTGCTGACTAAAGTGATCCGTTAAACATTTATTGTACAGAATATTGAGTGTGATTGCTATATTTTCTATTTACATTTTTAAAGGTACATGCCCACTCAGTAGGCACAAAATGTACTTTATAGGAATTAAATAAGTGTATAATTGTGTCACTATTCAACCAGTTCTAAAAATTGCAAGTGCCCGCTATACAGATATAATATTTCTTGAAAATTACATCATCTGGTTGAATAATGATAATGCCTGTAATGGTGTCTGATCAAATTGTAAAGACATGTACAGTGAAACATCTTTAAACCGGACACCCTGGGAGGTCCCCAGGGTGTCCAGCTTAGAGAGGTTTCACTGTAAATCAGGCATGTGATCATTCAGAGCCATAGTTGTGTGCCATGCGATCACGAACATACATCACCTGAGATAAATGACCAAGTAACACATCAAACATAAGATCACAGCTGTTTTCGATGGCTTAGAGAGGTTCCACTGTAATAAAATAAATTTGTAAAGCAAACAATTTTTTTTTTTGGGGGGGGGGGGGGGCGCAGCATGGTGTCTTATACTTTGGGTATAGCGGCACCAAAATCTTACATGGCGCGGCATCATGCTCCCTGTTTCATGGAACCTGCTCAATTGCAAACACAATATTTGTTTGACAAACTTTAACGAAAGGCTCATTCTTAAATTTTGATAAAATTTAATATCATCGAAACAAAACATTGTTTTTGCATTGTTTACATAGCCGTAAAATGTGTGTAGGCAGGGCTCCAGATAAGCTACGTATTTGCTTAAATACCCAATTAAAATTGCCAAAATCACAATTGAAATCAATAAGTGCTGTATGTTGATGTGTAAACAGTAGTTTGATTATATTTTACCCAATTTAACTTTTGAAATACCCAATTGCTTCAGAAATGATGGAGTGACAATACTCGATTACTAATTCCTTATATGGAGCCCTGTTAATAGTATACACATGTGTCTATGTGCTTGCAGGAACAACGAAGCGCGGCCAGAGGAACATCTTGGATTGCTTCAGAGAAGGTAGACACAGGCTGATTGTGGCTACGTCAGTGGCTGACGAGGGTCTGGACATCCCAAAATGAATCAATCTCATTCGATATGAACACGTGACCAACGAGATCGTCAGGGTCCAGTCACGTGGTGAGTATATTGACGATATTACATTTACGTGAGTGTCGATTTAATGGGACCCAAGTTTGGATATCTTATCACACACGCTTGCGGTCGGCATGATTTAGTCGCCGCTTTCGGCGTGCTTCCGACATTTGCGTTAATGTTTTTAAGTACCCAATATCTCCACAGCCCTAAGTCCGATTGACTTTAAACTTCAGATATCTCTTTATCATCATCCATATTTTCATTATGAAAGTTTATTTTTGTAGAATCTGCGTTAAAGTTTTTAAGTACCCAACATCTCCACAACCGATTGAATGTCCGATTGACTTGCAACTCCACATAACTCTTTATAATCATCCATATGTTCATTCTATAGCACACCCATGCGGCCCTCATGCCTATGGTCAAGTTTAAATAATTTGAAATTTGCGTTAACGTATTTTTGTAAAATTTGCGTTAATGTTTTTATGTACCAAATATCCCCACAACCCTCAGTCTGATTGACTTGAAACTTCACATGCCTCTTTATCATCATCCATATTTTCTATACGACCCCATGCCCATGGTCAATGTCAAATTGTACAATCTGCATTTAGTGTTTAAGTACCAAATATCTCCAACACCCGAAGTCCGTTTGACTTTAAAACTTCACATACGTCTTTATCATCATCGATATTTTCTTTATATAGCCCAGTCATGCGGCCCCCATGCCCACCCCCCCCCCCCCCCCCCCCTCATCGAGATGCGAAGTATATCGAATGGTATATAGTTTGTATACGCCCGTTTGAAAAAAACGGGACGTATTATGTATTCACCTTGTACGGGCTGGCGGCGGATGGGCGGGCACAGCTTGTCCACGCAATAACTAGAGAATCACGGAAGGGCGAAGAAGGCTATTGATTTTTAATTTTCGCACGCTGTATCCTTGTCCACGCAATAACTCGTTGTACTACACCGCTCGTAACCAAATTCGGTATACATCACAAGACGAAGAAGCCTATTGATTTTGAAAACATTCCAATGACTTATCTCCCTTTGGCAGCCATTTATATTGTTCGCACTTTGTATCCTTGTTCACATAATAACTCAAGTTATGCTTGACGGATAGTAACCAAATTTGGTATAAATGTTAATCACGACAAGTCGAAGAAGGCTATCGATTTTGGAAATTTTTCGATGACTTATCTCCTCTTGGCGGTCATTTTTAATTTTCGCATTCTGAATCCTTGTCCACGGAATAACCGATCGTAACCAAATTCAGTATACATGATTATCACGTAAAGATGAAGAACCCCATTGGTTTTCAGTGAGTTATCTCTCCTTGTTGACTGGCCTTGCCTCATTAAAATTTGCGGGTACGAATTATCGGGTACGAATCAAGTGGGATCGGCTTGAAACGTCATAATATTTATTTATCATTATCCATAGTTCCATTCCAAACAAATGACAATAGTTGGTGGTCGGACCAGGCGTGGACGGGGGTATCCGTGAGCCCACGCTTGCTTGTTCTAGTTTAATATGATATTTATTAAACATGATAAATGTGGTACACGTACTTAATGAGTCCTCAAGAAACGATGCTATGGTGAGTTTCTGATGAAATTGGTATATGAGTAAATATCATAATAAACAAAAAAGCAAATACTAGCTCCTATTTATTGCATAAGCACACCCGCGTACATTGAAGCTGTACTTAACACCCATGTTGCTATACATGTACCAGTATTGAATACTTGTGACATTTCCTTATATTTTCATGTAAAATGATCATACATGTACTATATCACATTTAGATTTGTTTAAGTATGGCTTCTAGTGTAATTAATTAAAATACATTTAATTTAGTAACCATCGCTTGCAAAACATGTTGCAAATACTGAAAAATAACTATAGCCTTCGCAACACGAGTTATCATTAAAGGTACATGCCCACTCAGTAGGCTCACAATGTTCTTTACATCAGAGACATCATATGAGATTCATTCACCATTACCCCACGTATTGATTGGCATTATAATACATTTTATATCAGACACACAATTCTGCACTGATATCAGGGGCGATAACCGTGTTTCCTTAAAATGTTAACGAACATTACTATTTATTGTGTGTATTTATTTTATGGTGTGCAATAATCTACTTTATAATGTGTTGAATATATTATTTGTTCAGGTGACGTATCTAATTAGTGCAAATAATTAAAAAACAGCATGCCTCATTTGCATATGAAAATAGCCTGATAACACCGCGTGTCACTATCAGTAAAATAAATATTACTAAATGATTATATCTGTATAGCGGACACTTATAATGTTTAGAACTGGTGGAATTTTAACACAATTATACACTTATTTAATTCCTATAAAGAATATGTTGTGCCTACTGAGTGGGCATGTACCTTTAAGTATTATAATAAGTATTATTTTCCAGGGTGCTTATTAGGTGCATCTCTGTTCAGAAATTCGATACAAATAAACTATTTCCCTAATCCGTTTCATCACTTTCTATGCATATATGTAGCCGATTTCATCAAAATTGCTAAGCATACTTACCTAGCTAAGTATACTTTGAGGGAGTATCATGTATTTGTCCTGGAATGCATTATTTCATATAGAACTAACGACTGCGTATATTCGATGATTACAAGTATGCAGACTTATTATACTGAATGTATTTCATTATCACAGCCCAAATGGCTGTGATAAATGTAATACATTCAGTATAATACAATCAATAAATGTATCCTTAAATTGTAAATTTCTCAATCAAAGTGTACTTGGTGAAATAGGCTACAGAGACACGATGCCTTTAATACTTAAAACGCGGGAAACGAAATTTTCGTCTGCTGCTGTTTCATTTTTGCCTTGTTTCTTAATAAAAACATGATTTGGCAGCACCTTAGAATCATTTCCATTGGAGTGTTGTCAAAGTATGTGTTCATTGATAAAAATTAAACATTAAAAAGCTGACAACAATATTTAATTCAGCTTTGTAATGATTAAATAAATAAACCGTTCCAATATCAGGTCGAATTCTGAAATGTAAGGATTAAATAAAGAAACCGTTCCATTACCAGGTCGTGCCCGAGCTTCGGGAAGCAAGTACTACGTCATAACAGAAACGGGTTCGCCAATCGCTGATAAAGAAGAACTGAATGCCCGACTGGAGCCAGTTATGCACCGCGCTGTAGGAATGCTACAGAGAGCTATTGAAGCACGACCAAACTCTTGGGAGCAGGAAATAAATAATCGCCAGGTCGATGCTAAGAATGAACGTGATGCCGCCGAGAAGAGACGACGTGAGGCTTTAATTGATGATGAATGCAAACTTCAATGTTTCAAATGTGGAGAATTCATATGTATGTCATAAGACGTAAAGCAGATCCAAAAGTCCCATCATATTATCGTTGATAAATATGTGGGCAATAGAGTTAGGCAGGAACGTAGTCGAATTCCCGTGTTTGAAGATGATGACTTTAAACACGGTGGCAATGTATTTTGTGCAAAATGTGGAGAAATTTTGGGGGGTGTGTGTGATACAACGGGAATAAAGTTTCCTCTCATTAGGATAAATGCATTCAGAGTTGTTGACAGAAACAACAAAGGCGAGCGATTCGCCAAATGGAAGAAAGTCAAAGGTTTTGTTGTTGAAGACATAAGCAACGATGATTTACTGCAAATCATACAACGCCGCCAGCTGCAGTCAGACTAAAAGAAATACTTGACAGGATGATTTCATTATTTTATAGTGTGGCGTTTACTTGAAATATTCAAACCGTCATACATTCGACTACATACGAAATGTAAATGTATATACAAACTGTACAGATTACATGTAAATTATGTAAATTATTTCAGAGTAGGGATGTCCATGGAAAAGTGACAAAACAAATACATGTACACAAGGAAGCGAACTATTTACATTTTAGCTCACCTGCGCTGAGGGCTCCAGTGAGCTGTTGTTACCGCTTTTCGTCCGTCTTCCGTCCGTCTGTCCGTCAACACTTTGCGACCTCTTCTTCTTCTGAACCGCTGGGCAGATGTTGACAAAACTTCGCGGTGATGATCTCTTATTCATTTTCAGATTTGTTAAAATGGAGGTCGTCGTATAATCCAAGATGGCCGCCGTTGAGTTGGGTAAAATTCTTAACATTCTTCTCACGAGCTGTCAGACAGCGCCCAAACTTGTCAGGAATCATTGATAGCCAATGCAATTTCAGATTTGTTAAAATGATGAGTCCGAGATCAGAAATGGGCAGGGCCCGGGGGGTCAAGTAGTGGTAAAATTTCACATTTGATCGAATATGGTCATGTTATATATCAAATCGTAGGTATTTGTCGAAATCGGATGATTACGTCATCCAAGATGGCCACCGAAAAGTCATCCGTTTATTATAGATTTCAAACGTCTTCTTTTCGTGAACCGTTTGGCC
Source organism: Conchocele bisecta (assembly GCA_029237695.1). Lineage (NCBI taxonomy): Eukaryota > Metazoa > Mollusca > Bivalvia > Lucinida > Thyasiridae > Conchocele > Conchocele bisecta. The sequence continues at coordinate 56,353,451 of CM055272.1, read as the reverse complement.
GATGCTGGTCAATCTTCACAGGCATGGTTTGTGGGTGAAGCATTTTCATATTTGTTGAAATGGAGATCGTCACATAATCTAAAATAGATAATTATGTCAAATTCTTAAATAATCTACGTCTCGCGAACCGCCAGACGGATTTCGCTGAAACTTGACAGGAATGATCCATAGTCAATGCTTTTTTAGTTTTGTTAAAATGATGATCAATATATATCAAATCGTAATTATAGAAGGGAAATCGAAATCGAATGAATCCGTCATCCAAGATGGCTGCTGAAAGATCTTCTTCTCGCAAACCGCTTGGCCGATACGGGTCCAACTTTACAGTTAGGTCCATATGTCAGGTGAGCGATACAGGCCCATTTGGGCTTCTTGTTTGACTGAATTCCGTCAAATATTGATATTACTGCGGGAATATGAAGTTGTTGTACACCCCTGCCTGCGATAATCTTTCCAATATTTGTCAATTTATTTATTAAAAGAAATACCTGAATAGCGTGCTCGAAAGCAAGCAGCTTGATTGGATGAGCATGAGCTGTGCTACAGCTCAGGCACAGCCAATCAAACTGCTTGGTTGCGTATTGATATTGCCAATAGATGTTCAGAAACGTTGGCATTTGGAGAAGATTAACGCAGGTGGTGGTTTTTTTATGAATTTCATGAACGCAGAAGACAAAACAGGATAGTAGGAGTTACAGGAAGGGGTTGAATGCCGATAAATATAAACCAGACTACTGTCTGTTTCACGAAACCTGCCCAAGTTGTACTGTCATATAAACAATGCAAAAACAATCTTGATAATATTAAATTAAAGCAAAATTTAAGAACGATCCTTCTTTTTATTTCGTAAAATTTGGGCAAACATTGATTTTATTGCGAAAACATTAAATCCCCATAGACATCTTCACAGAGTAAAGTTGATTCAGAATTACTAGACCGATTTTCAAAATATAACTTTTGTTTTCTTAGTTAGATAATTTCCAAGCTATCTAGCCATGTTTCGGAGTCAATTTCCAAATTTTTTAGTTTTTTTTGACTCCTCCCAATGCTCCTCCGCCTCCTTTTCCCCCATGTTAAATTCCCATAGACAAATCAATTTTCCGTCATAAAATCAATATTTGTTCCAAAGTTAACGAAATAAAAAGAAGGCTCATTCTTAAATTTTGATAAAATTTAATATTATGGAAATAATAAATGTTTATGTGTCCGTAAAATTTTGGGCAGGTTTTTCGTGAAACAGACAGTAGTGTATTTCGATATAAACTTTATCAGGAAATTGATTGTTTGAATGATTGCGTGATTGGGATTTTTACATCCATTCAACAGTATCTTATACCGACGGGAATGTACCGAGAGAGTACCATACATACAAATAAAGACTAGTGAGTTGCAGGTGGGAGCACGCGATGGGTAATTTAACGATCAGGGTTCATACTTACCGGAATTCCGAATGGAGACCTGTAGCCTATTTCACCAACATTGCAAAGTATGCTTATCTAGCAAAGAATACTTTGAGGGAGAAATTTACAATTTAAAGATACATTTATTAATTGTTATTATACTGAATTTATCGTTTTGGCTGTGATAATGTAATAAATTCAGCATAATAATTCTGCATAGTTTTATTCATCAAATATATGCAGCCGTTAGTTCTATATGAAATCATGCATTTTGGGAAAAATAAATGATTACTCCCTCAAAGTACACATTGCTAGATAAGTATATTCTGCAATTTTGATGAAATCGGCTACTGGTTTGGCCCTCACATACGTCTTTGGCATTTTGTATGTGACAGTTGAATCTGGTTATACCCCTTATGTGAGTATTAAGATTATTCGTAGTCCTCTTTTAGGAGAAGGGGCCAAGTGACTTGGTGTGGTATGGAGCTGGCACCTGGTCACGTTATTCTAATTTCAGGGCTATTTTTCTCCATGTAAATATTCCATTCTGATTTTGGGATTCCCCCCCCCCCTCCCCACACCCCCAATGCAGCAGGTTAAAACGGGATATAACCCGTTTGCCCGGCCTTACATGACCTTAGCTGTTGATAGGTAATTAAACACCAATAAAAAACATGCAGAACGAATAAAGACTCAGCACAGAGGGAGAATGTCTTGATCTAATGACAGGGACTCTTACTTTACCTGATTACTTTACAGGTGTTTGAATATATTGTCATTATTATGTAGATTTGGGTGGATTTCGTTGGTTTTGGGTAATTCACCAAGTTTTGTGCAACTACCAATACTTACATGTACACATTACGCATGACGGAAATTGTCAGTACGCAACTGCACCCAAACAACCTGGCGCCCGTTTCACTAAACTTCGTACGAGTAAGATGTTCGTAAGTGTAAAATTATGATAATCCGTAAATCACACATTAACACTATTTTCTTGTAGACAATTACTGGATTTACATTTATTGAGCATAGGCTGCATATGCAGCATATGCTCAATAAATGTAAATCCATCAATTGATCTTTTCCAGACGATCCTAAATTTGCACTTAAGAACATTTTAGTCGTACAAAGTTTAGTGAAACGGCCCCTAGATACCGGAATAATCCATAACACATAAATATGAACCGTTCTTCAAGAACCTGTCGATTACATGCCCCCACCCCGGTTATAAATCCCAGTATGATGCACTGCTAAACTACATGTTCCCGCCCAGCCTCCGTTTTATCAGCCAATGCTAGGAAACCGATATGACAACATCCTGGTATTATATTTATCAGGTAACGTATTGTGATATGTGATTGTGACTGGAGAAATGGGGCTTATGGGATGTAACAAAGGTACATAGTACACTCCTGTAGCCTGATAATGATCTATATCACGTGTTAGAAGCACGACGGGTGTTTCATTTATTGAATGGCGAACATTGCAGATCCTGATCAGACTGTGCGGATGTTCTGTTGAAGGCATTTGGACATTCATGACGTTCATGAATTTACACTTAATACGTTTAATAAGAGTGTTTTTTTTATTATTTACGGCAATTTAAATGTATGTTAACAACTTCATCAACATTTTGCCCACTGCAAAGGGTTGATAAAGTTTTTAACATAAATTTAGTGTGCACAGTGATGTGCAAACGGTTGATGAAGTTTTTAACGTAAATTTAAATTGCCGTTTTTTTGCAAAGCCTTGTTTATTTTTACCGGATACGTATGTAGGTTTTGGCAATCCAGGTTCACTCTTAACAGAGAAAAACAATGGCATGGCCTTAGTTACTTTTGATTCCGGATAATGATAACTGCATGTGAGACTACTGAACGTACTACACATTTAGTTATTATATTGCTTGTCTCCCTTGTAGATGTTGGAAGACCACTATTGTACATGTGTTACTGTTTCAAATCTAATTGTACTAGGACATAGTAGTAACCATCAATACCACAAAAAGTTCAACACCACCATTGATTTTTCCTATATAAACTAACCAATTAACACACATTTCGCTATTCTCTGCTACTTTCATCCTACTTTCATTCGTATGGATGTTGTGGGACCTATTTTCCCATAACATGCACCCATTCTGCAAAAACGACAGAAGTTTGGGCCAAAGTACCGAGACCATCAAATGCGGCTTAACAAGACGCGTTTGATGTGCCATATTTCATCAAAATCCGTTTAAATACATAATAAGGACAACATAAAACTTACTTTGAATCAGAGGGCTTCTGACAGTTTCAGTACTTGTTGTTGTTGTTGTAACCACGTGGTCATACACCTTGCTAGTGAGTGGTTGGTCGGGCGAACGTGACGGTGTAAATTAGCGGTAGGGGTTCCTCCTCACGATTTGAATGGTTTGGCCCTCAGGTACGTTTTTATCTTTGGCTCTTTTGTTACCTGGGAGTTGAATTGGGTTATTGCCCATTATCAAAGTAGTAAGATTATTACTGATCCTACTGCTTTTGGGAGCGGGCTAAGCGATTCTGGTGTGGCGAGGACCTGGCATCAGATCAGGAGTATTCTAATTTCAGGGCTTAATATATATATTTTTTTATTGTAAATATTCAGTTCTGATTTTGGGAATTGCCCCCCTCCCTTTGTACATGTACTTGAACATGTACATGTACTTGTACAGGTATTATGTGGGATTTAGTACTAAACCCATTGACCCGGCCTTAAATGACCTTTAACTGTTGTTAGACCCCAACAAACAAATACTCGTGTAACTTCTAGCATTAAATGTACATCACTCTTCTGTGACACCATGGGTTGATTGTGTTTATCGATAACACGAGTATATATGCATGTTCATGCATAGACATATATATGTGTATATATAGTCCGGAGTGTGTATGCATTTAGCTCCATATTATGCAACAAGTATTGTGAAACGTATGTACGTGTCGAATGTCTTATATCCTCCTACATTGTTTTAGAAACCGTGTACCTTTGTTGATTATGAGCTTTAGAAGTGTATATAGCTTATTTTAAGCGGCGCTGTGATAAGTGGAAGTGAATCGTCTCTTATAATTATATATCGAATGGCAACTGTGCATGTAAATTGTATAACTGCTATGTATGTTATGTTGTACAGTTGATGAGACGTAAATAAAGAAATAAACTAAATTAAACTCCTGTAAGATCCTCTATATATTTAGAACCAGGGGTCACGCCTTGTGAGAAGCTAACATGACACGCACCATGTTGCCACGTGCATGTGTGCACGCACGTTTTTTGTGTCGATCACGTCATATCACAATTCGAAAGAGCATAAAGGGATGAGGCTACATTCTACGGAGCATGGATTTTCTTTTATTCATTCGTTCCCACGAAATAACAATTCGTTCCCACAAAGTGACAATTCGTTTCCTCGAATTAACACTTCGTTCCCGATATAACAATTCGTTTCCTCGAATTAACAATTCGTTCCTTGAAATGACAATTCGTTCCCTCAATTTAACAATTCGTTCCCACGATATAACAATTCGTTCCCGAATTAATAAAACAAAACATTCGACGTTCCCTGCGGGGCTCAGTAACATTCAAATAAACATGTGCACGCGAAGTCGCGGGCCAAATGATAACATGGTCAAAGTACACATATTGAACATCGCTCAAAATTACTTTATTAAAACGTCAATTTAAACCTATACATATTACTCATAAGTAGAGGATCTTACATGAGTGCTGTCATAAGTAGAGGATCTTACATGAGTGCTGTCTTAAAGGTACATGCCCACTCCGTAGGAACAGAATGTTCTTTATATCCGAGACATCATCAGAGACATTTCCTGGCAAAATAAACATTAATTCACCATTACCCCACGTATTGATTGGCATTATTAGGCATTTTTATATCAGACGTAACTTTCCACACTGATATCAGGGGCGATAACCGTGTTTCCTTAAAATGTTAACGGACATTACTATTACTACTTTGTATTTAATTTTTGATCTGCAATTATCAAACTTTATAATCTGTCGGAACATATTTTATTTGCAGGCGACGCATTTAATTAGTATAAATAATTAAAATATACCATGCCTTATTTGCATATGAAAATATTCTGATACCACCGCGTGTCACTATCAGTAAGATAACTATTACTAAATGAGTGTATCTGTATAGCGGGCAGTCGTAATTTTTAGAACTGGCGGAATAGTGACACAATTATACACTTATTTAATTCCTGTAAAGAACAGTTTGTGCCTACTATATGGGCATGTACCTTTACTGTGATAGTTATTTAACGAGTTTCCAGATTTCGTAAGAAACGAAGCTATGCCAAGTTCTTATGAAATCAGAAATCGTATAAATTAACACATATGATTGATTATATTTCTTGCATAAACACATCATTACAATTTGATGTTGTACTGATTACCTAACATGTGTTTCTATCATGTTGCCTGTAGCAGACTCAGTTGCATATGTATTACACTACTGTCTGTTTCACAAAAGCTGCCCATATTTTAAGACTATATAAACAATGCAAAAACAATATTGTTTTCGATAATATTAAACTAGAACAACATGTAAGAATGATTCTTCTTTTTATTTCGTGAAATTTTGTCAAATATTGATTGCATTGCCAAAAAAACAATTTCCCCATGTTAAATCCCCATAGACGTCTTCACTCCGTGAAGATGTCTATGGAGATTTAACATGGGGATTTTTTTCGAATTTCAGAAATACTGGACCGATTTTCAAAATTTAACTTGTTTTCTTGGTTAGATAATTTCCAAGCTATCTAGCCAGTTTTCGGAGTTAAATTCAATGTGTTTTGTTTGTTTTACTCGTCCCGCAGCTCCACGTCATTTCCCCCGTGTTAAGTTCCCATAGACAAATTATTTTTTCGTAATAAAATCAATATTTAACCAAATTTCACGAAATAAAAAGAAGGCTCATTCTTAAATTTTGATAAAATTTAATATTATCAAAAGAAATATTGTTTTTGCATTGTTTATATGGCCGTAACATTTGGGCAGGTTTCGTGAAACAGACAGCAGAGCGTTATAATTTGTATTACACTGTGTTATTAAACTATGAACAACGCCCATGTTATGTAAGACAGTAGTTTTCGCTGGATACACAATTGTAAAGGGTTAATGAAGTGTATGTCCAGCTTGATTCACTGACCACACAAGCTGTTGCTAGCACAATTACGGATGCAAGTTACGCGACTCTGATATAGGCTACTGTACCTGTGAAATGTTGCTGTCACTGGAGAAATGGGTCTATGGGATTTGCGACCAGTGTAGCTTCTAATCAAATAGCCCTTGACCCATTTCTCCAGTAACAGCAAAAATAAGTAATTTTTTGGAATGCTAACTTGAACTTAAAGCTAATTCAATTAATTATGCTATAATTTCAGGTGTATACACATTTAATTAACATCGGTCGGTATGATATGAGATATCGCAAGTTAAATTTCTTGGCGATCTGGTAAAATAAGTAATTTTTAGGAAAGCTAACTTGAACTTCAAACTAATTCAATTATTTATTCTATAATTTCAGGTGCATACACATTGAATTATCCTCAGTCAGTATGATATGAGATATCGCAAGTAAAAAATGTTCGCGGTCAGCAAAAATAAGTAATTTTTTGGAATGCTAACTTGAACTTCAAGCTAATTCAATTAATTATGCTATAATTTCAGGTGTATACACATTTAATTAACATCGGTCGGTATGATATGAGATATCGCAAGTTAAATTTCTTGGCGGTCTGGTAAAATAAGTAATTTTGTGGAATGCTAACTTGAACTTCAAGCTAATTCAATTATTTATTCTATAATTTCAGGTGTATACACATTGAATTATCCTCGGTCGGTATGATATGAGATATCGCAAGTAAAAATGTTCGCGGTCAGCAAAAATAAGTAATTTTTGGAATGCTAACTTGAACTTCAAGCTAATCAATTAAGTATGCTATAATTTCAGGTGTATACACATAATTTAAATTACTCGGTCGGTATGATATGAGATATCGCAAGTTAAATTTCTTGGCGATCTGGTAAAATAAGTAATTTTTAGGAAAGCTAACTTGAACTTCAAACTAATTCAATTATTTATTCTATAATTTCAGGTGCATACACATTGAATTATCCTCAGTCAGTATGATATGAGATATCGCAAGTAAAAAATGTTCGCGGTCAGCAAAAATAAGTAATTTTTTGGAATGCTAACTTGAACTTCAAGCTAATTCAATTAAGTATGCTATAATTTCAGGTGTATACACATTTAATTAACATCGGTCGGTATGATATGAGATATCGCAAGTTAAATTTCTTGGCGGTCTGGTAAAATAAAGAATTTTGAGCAATGCTAACTTGAACTTCAAGCTAATTCAATTATTTATTCTATAATTTCAGGTGTATACACATTGAATTATCCTCGGTCGGTATGATATGAGATATCGCAAGTAAAAATTTTCGCGGTCAGCCAAAAATAAGTAATTTTTTGGAATGCTAACTTGAATTTCAAGCTAATTCAATTAATTATGCTATAATTTCAGGTGTATACACATTTAATTAACATCGGTCGGTATGATATGAGATATCGCAAGTTAAATTTCTTGGCGGTCTGGTAAAATAAGTAATTTTGAGGAATGCTAACTTGAACTTCAAGCTAATTCAATTAAGTATGCTATAATTTCAGGTGTATACACATTTAATTAACATCGGTCGGTATGATATGAGATATCGCAAGTTAAATTTCTTGGCGGTCTGGTAAAATAAGTAATTTTGAGGAATGCTAACTTGAACTTCAAGCTAATTCAATTAAGTATGCTATAATTTCAGGTGTATACACATTTAATTGACATCGGTCGGTATGATATGAGATATCGCAAGTTAAATTTCTTGGCGGTCTGGTAAAATAAAGAATGTTGAGGAATGCTAACTTGAACTTCAAGCTAATTCAATTATTTATTCTATAATTTCAGGTGTATACACATTGAATTATCCTCGGTCGGTATGATATGAGATATCGCAAGTAAAAATGTTCGCGGTCAGCAAAAATAAGTAATTTTTTGGAATGCTAACTTGAACTTCAAGCTAATTCAATTAAGTATGCTATAATTTCAGGTGTATACACATTTAATTAACATCGGTCGGTATGATATGAGATATCGCAAGTTAAATTTTTTTTGTGGCCAGCAAAAATAAGTAGTTTTTATTTTTTTGCAATACTAATTTGAAATTCAAGTTGTTTACAATTAACTATTCAGCTGTATTCAAATTTAGTTATGCTCGGATCGGTATGATCTGCCATATCGCAAGTTAACTTTTTATGCGTCAGGAAAAATAAGTGATTTTTAGGAATGCTAACTTCAAGCTCATTCAATTAATTATGCTATAAGTTTAGGTGTATACACATTTAATTAACATTGGTCGGTATGATATGAGATATCGCAAGTTAAATTTCTTGGCGGTCTGGTAAAATAAATAATTTTGAGGAATGCTAACTTGAACTTCAAGCTAATTCAATTATTTATTCTATAATTCCAGGTGTATACACATTGAATTATCCTCAGTCGGTATGATACGAGATATTGCTAGTTAAATCTTTTCGCGGTCAGCAAAAATAAGTAATTTTTTGGAATGCTAATTGGAAATTCAAGTTATTTCAATTAATTATTCAGCTGTATTCAAATTTAGTTATGCTCAGTTGGTATGATCTGCCATATCGCAAGTTAATTTTTTTGCGGTCAGGAAAAATAAGTAATTTTGAGGAATGCTAACTTGAACTTCAAGCTAATTCAATGAATTATTCTATAATTTCAGGTGTATACACATTTAATTATCCTTGGTCGGCAGGATATGAGATATCGCAAGTTAAATCTTTTTGCGGTCAGCAAAAATAAGTAATTTTTAGAAACGCTAATTTGAAATTTAAATTATTTCAATTAATCATTCAGCTGTATTCAAATTTAGTTATGCTCGGTCTGTATGATATTAGATTTCGCAAGTTAAATGTTTTGGCGGTCAGTAAAAATAAGTAATTTTTGGGACTGCTAGCTTGAACTTCAAGTTATTTCAATTAATTATTCAGCTGTATTCAAATTTAGTTATGCTCGGTCGGTATGATCTGCCATATCGCAAGTTAAATTTTTATGCTGTGAGGAAAAATAAGTAATGTTTAGGAATGCTAACTTGAATTTCAAGCTAATTCAATTAATTATGCTATAATTTCAGGTGTATTCACATTTATTACCCTCGGTCGGTATGATATGAGATATCGCAAGTTAAATTTCTTGGCGATCTGGTAAAATAAAGAATTTTGAGGAATGCTAACTTGAACTTCAAGCTAATTCAATTATTTATTCTATAATTTCAGGTGTATACACATTGAATTATCCTCGGTCGGTATGATATGAGATATCGCAAGTTAAATATTTTCGCGGTCAGCAAAAATAAGTAATTTTTTAGGAATGCTAACTTGAACTTCAAGCTAATTCAATTATTTATTCTATAATTTTCAGGTGTATACACATTGAATTATCCTCGGTCGGTATGATATGAAGATATCGCAAGTTAAATTTTTTCGCGGTCAGATCAAAAATAAGAATAATTTTTAGGAATGCTAACTTGAACTTCAAGCTAATTCAATTATTTATTCTATAATTTCAGGTGTATACACATTGAATTATCCTCGGTCGGTATGACATGAGATATCGCAAGTAAAAATGTTCGCGGTCAGCAAAAATAAGTAATTTTTAGGAATGCTAACTTGAACTTCAAGCTAATTCAATTATTTATTCTATAATTTTCAGGTGTATACACATTGAATTATCCTCGGTCGGTATGATATGAGATATCGCAAGTAAAAATTTTCGCGGTCAGCAAAAATAAGTAATTTTTTGGAATGCTAACTTGAACTTCAAGCTAATTCAATTAAGTATGCTATAATTTCAGGTGTATACACATTTAATTAACATCGGTCGGTATGATATGAGATATCGCAAGTTAAATTTCTTGGCGGTCTGGTAAAATAAGTAATTTTTAGGAAAGCTAACTTGAACTTCAAACTAATTCAATTATTTATTCTATAATTTCAGGTGCATACACATTGATTTATCCTCAGTCAGTATGATATGAGATATCGCAAGTAAAAAATGTTCGCGGTCAGCAAAAATAAGTAATTTTTTGGAATGCTAACTTGAACTTAAAGCTAATTCAATTAATTATGCTATAATTTCAGGTGTATACACATTTAATTAACATTGGTCGGTATGATATGAGATATCGCAAGTTAAATTTCTTGGCGATCTGGTAAAATAAGTAATTTTTAGAAAGCTAAACTTGAACTTAAAATCAACTAATTCAATTATTTATTCTATAATTTCAGGTGCATACACATTGAATTATCCTCAGTCAGTATGATATGAGATCGCAAGTAAAAAATGTTCGCGGTCAGCAAAAATAAGTAATTTTTTGGAATGCTAACTTGAACTTCAAGCTAATTCAATTAATTATGCTATAATTTCAGGTGTATACACATTTAATTAACATCGGTCGGTATGATATGAGATATCGCAAGTTAAATTTCTTTCTTGGCGGTCTGGTAAAATAAGTAATTTTGTGGAATGCTAACTTGAACTTCAAGCTAATTCAATTAAGTATGCTATAATTTCAGGTGTATACACATTTAATTAACATCGGTCGGTATGATATGAGATATCGCAAGTTAAATTCCTTGGCGGTCTGGTAAAATAAAGAATTTTGAGGAATGCTAACTTGAACTTCAAGCTAATTCAATTATTTATTCTATAATTTCAGGTGTATACACATTGAATTATCCTCGGTCGGTATGATATGAGATATCGCAAGTTAAATTTTTTATTTTTTCGCGGTCAGCAAAATAAAGTAATTTTTTAGGAATGCTAACTTGAACTTCAAGCTAATTCAATTATTTATTCTATAATTTCAGGTGTATACACATTGAATTATCCTCGGTCGGTATGATATGAGATATCGCAAGTAAAAATATTCGCGGTCAGCAAAAATAAGTAATTTTTTGGAATGCTAACTTGAACTTCAAGCTAATTCAATTAAGTATGCTATAATTTCAGGTGTATACACATTTAATTAACATCGGTCGGTATGATATGAGATATCGCAAGTTAAATTTCTTGGCGGTCTGGTAAAATAAGTAATTTTTAGGAAAGCTAACTTGAACTTCAAACTAATTCAATTATTTATTCTATAATTTCAGGTGCATACACATTGAATTATCCTCAGTCAGTATGATATGAGATATCGCAAGTAAAAAATGTTCGCGGTCAGTAAAAATAAGTAATTTTTTGGAATGCTAACTTGAACTTAAAGCTAATTCAATTAATTATGCTATAATTTCAGGTGTATACACATTTAATTAACATCGGTCGGTATGATATGAGATATCGCAAGTTAAATTTCTTGGCGATCTGGTAAAATAAGTAATTTTTAGGAAAGCTAACTTGAACTTCAAACTAATTCAATTATTTATTCTATAATTTCAGGTGCATACACATTGAATTATCCTCAGTCAGTATGATATGAGATATCGCAAGTAAAAAATGTTCGCGGTCAGCAAAAATAAGTAATTTTTTGGAATGCTAACTTGAACTTCAAGCTAATTCAATTAAGTATGCTATAATTTCAGGTGTATACACATTTAATTAACATCGGGTCGGTATGATATGAGATATCGCAAGTTAAATTTCTTGGCGGTCTGGTAAAATAAAGAATTTTGAGCAATGCTAACTTGAACTTCAAGCTAATTCAATTATTTATTCTATAATTTCAGGTGTATACACATTGAATTTTATCTCGGTCGGTATGATATGAGATATCGCAAGTAAAAATTTTCGCGGTCAGCCAAAAATAAGTAATTTTTTGGAATGCTAACTTGAATTTCAAGCTAATTCAATTAATTATGCTATAATTTCAGGTATACACATTTAATTAACATCGGTCGGTATGATATGAGATATCGCAAGTTAAATTTCTTGGCGGTCTGGTAAAATAAGTAATTTTGAGGAATGCTAACTTGAACTTCAAGCTAATTCAATTAGTATGCTATAATTTCAGGTGTATACACATTTAATTAACATCGGTCGGTATGATATGAGATATCGCAAGTTAAATTTCTTGGCGGTCTGGTAAAATAAGTAATTTTGAGGAATGCTAACTTGAACTTCAAGCTAATTCAATTAAGTATGCTATAATTTCAGGTGTATACACATTTAATTGACATCGGTCGGTATGATATGAGATATCGCAAGTTAAATTTCTTGGCGGTCTGGTAAAATAAAGAATGTTGAGGAATGCTAACTTGAACTTCAAGCTAATTCAATTATTTATTCTATAATTTCAGGTGTATACACATTGAATTATCCTCGGTCGGTATGATATGAGATATCGCAAGTAAAAATGTTCGCGGTCAGCAAAAATAAGTAATTTTTTGGAATGCTAACTTGAACTTCAAGCTAATTCAATTAAGTATGCTATAATTTCAGGTGTATACACATTTAATTAACATCGGTCGGTATGATATGAGATATCGCAAGTTAAATTTTTTTGTGGCCAGCAAAAATAAGTAGTTTTTAGCAATACTAATTTGAAATTCAAGTTGTTTCAATTAACTATTCAGCTGTATTCAAATTTAGTTATGCTCGGTCGGTATGATCTGCCATATCGCAAGTTAACTTTTTATGCGGTCAGGAAAAATAAGTGATTTTTAGGAATGCTAACTTCAAGCTCATTCAATTAATTATGCTATAAGTTTAGGTGTATACACATTTAATTAACATTGGTCGGTATGATATGAGATATCGCAAGTTAAATTTCTTGGCGGTCTGGTAAAATAAATAATTTTGAGGAATGCTAACTTGAACTTCAAGCTAATTCAATTATTTATTCTATAATTCCAGGTGTATACACATTGAATTATCCTCAGTCGGTATGATACGAGATATTGCTAGTTAAATCTTTTCGCGGTCAGCAAAAATAAGTAATTTTTTGGAATGCTAATTGGAAATTCAAGTTATTTCAATTAATTATTCAGCTGTATTCAAATTTAGTTATGCTCAGTTGGTATGATCTGCCATATCGCAAGTTAATTTTTTTGCGGTCAGGAAAAAATAAGTAATTTTGAGGAATGCTAAAACTTGAACTTCAAGCTAATTCAATGAATTATTCTATAATTTCAGGTGTATACACATTTAATTATCCTTGGTCGGCAGGATATGAAGATATCGCAAGTTAAATCTTTTTGCGGTCAGCAAAAATAAGTAATTTTTAGAAACGCTAATTTGAAATTTAAATTATTTCAATTAATCATTCAGCTGTATTCAAATTTAGTTATGCTCGGTCTGTATGATATTAGATTTCGCAAGTTAAATGTTTTGGCGGTCAGTAAAAATAAGTAATTTTTGTTGACTGCTAGCTTGAACTTCAAGTTATTTCAATTAATTATTCAGCTGTATTCAAATTTAGTTATGCTCGGTCGGTATGATCTGCCATATCGCAAGTTAAATTTTTATGCTGTGAGGAAAAATAAGTAATTTTTAGGAATGCTAACTTGAATTTCAAGCTAATTCAATTAATTATGCTATAATTTCAGGTGTATTCACATTTATTACCCTCGGTCGGTATGATATGAGATATCGCAAGTTAAATTTCTTGGCGATCTGGTAAAATAAAGAATTTTGAGGAATGCTAACTTGAACTTCAAGCTAATTCAATTATTTATTCTATAATTTCAGGTGTATACACATTGAATTATCCTCGGTCGGTATGATATGAGATATCGCAAGTTAAATATTTTCGCGGTCAGCAAAAATAAGTAATTTTTAGGAATGCTAACTTGAACTTCAAGCTAATTCAATTATTTATTCTATAATTTCAGGTGTATACACATTGAATTATCCTCGGTCGGTATGATATGAGATATCGCAAGTTAAATTTTTTCGCGGTCAGCAAAAATAAGTAATTTTTAGGAATGCTAACTTGAACTTCAAGCTAATTCAATTATTTATTCTATAATTTCAGGTGTATACACATTGAATTATCCTCGGTCGGTATGACATGAGATATCGCAAGTAAAAATGTTCGCGGTCAGCAAAAATAAGTAATTTTTAGGAATGCTAACTTGAACTTCAAGCTAATTCAATTATTTATTCTATAATTTCAGGTGTATACACATTGAATTATCCTCGGTCGGTATGATATGAGATATCGCAAGTAAAAATTTTCGCGGTCAGCAAAAATAAGTAATTTTTTGGAATGCTAACTTGAACTTCAAGCTAATTCAATTAAGTATGCTATAATTTCAGGTGTATACACATTTAATTAACATCGGTCGGTATGATATGAGATATCGCAAGTTAAATTTCTTGGCGGTCTGGTAAAATAAGTAATTTTTAGGAAAGCTAACTTGAACTTCAAACTAATTCAATTATTTATTCTATAATTTCAGGTGCATACACATTGATTTATCCTCAGTCAGTATGATATGAGATATCGCAAGTAAAAAATGTTCGCGGTCAGCAAAAATAAGTAATGGAATGCTAACTTGAACTTAAAGCTAATTCAATTAATTATGCTATAATTTCAGGTGTATACACATTTAATTAACATTGGTCGGTATGATATGAGATATCGCAAGTTAAATTTCTTGGCGATCTGGTAAAATAAGTAATTTTTAGGAAAGCTAACTTGAACTTCAAACTAATTCAATTATTTATTCTATAATTTCAGGTGCATACACATTGAATTATCCTCAGTCAGTATGATATGAGATATCGCAAGTAAAAAATGTTCGCGGTCAGCAAAAATAAGTAATTTTTTGGAATGCTAACTTGAACTTCAAGCTAATTCAATTAATTATGCTATAATTTCAGGTGTATACACATTTAATTAACATCGGTCGGTATGATATGAGATATCGCAAGTTAAATTTCTTGGCGGTCTGGTAAAATAAGTAATTTTGTGGAATGCTAACTTGAACTTCAAGCTAATTCAATTAAGTATGCTATAATTTCAGGTGTATACACATTTAATTAACATCGGTCGGTATGATATGAGATATCGCAAGTTAAATTCCTTGGCGGTCTGGTAAAATAAAGAATTTTGAGGAATGCTAACTTGAACTTCAAGCTAATTCAATTATTTATTCTATAATTTCAGGTGTATACACATTGAATTATCCTCGGTCGGTATGATATGAGATATCGCAAGTTAAATTTTTTCGCGGTCAGCAAAAATAAGTAATTTTTAGGAATGCTAACTTGAACTTCAAGCTAATTCAATTATTTATTCTATAATTTCAGGTGTATACACATTGAATTATCCTCGTCGGTATGATATGAGATATCGCAAGTAAAAATATTCGCGTCAGCAAAAATAAGTAATTTTTTGAATGCTAACTTGAACTTCAAGCTAATTCAATTAAGTATGCTATAATTTCAGGTGTATACACATTTAATTAACATCGGTCGGTATGATATGATATCGCAAGTTAAATTTCTTGGCGGTCTGGTAAAATAAGTAATTTTTAGGAAAGCTAACTTGAACTTCAAACTAATTCAATTATTTATTCTATAATTTCAGGTGCATACACATTGAATTATCCTCAGTCAGTATGATATGAGATATCGCAAGTAAAAATGTTCACGGTCATCAAAAATAAGTAATTTTTTGGAATGCTAACTTGAACTTAAAGCTAATTCAATTAATTATGCTATAATTTCAGGTGTATACACATTTAATTAACATCGGTCGGTATGATATGAGATATCGCAAGTTAAATTTCTTGGCGATCTGGTAAAATAAGTAATTTTAGGAAAGCTAACTTGAACTTCAAACTAATTCAATTATTTATTCTATAATTTCACGTGCATACACATTGAATTATCCTCAGTCAGTATGATATGAGTATCGCAAGTAAAAAATGTTCGCGGTCAGCAAAAATAAGTAATTTTTTTAGGATGCTAACTTGAACTTCAAGCTAATTCAATTAATTATGCTATAACTTCAGTGTATACACATTTAATTAACATCGGTCGGTATGATATGAGATATCGTAAGTTAATTTTTTTTGCGGCCAGCAAAAATAAGTAGTTTTTAGGAATACTAATTTGAAATTCAAGTTGTTTCAATTAACTATTCAGTTGTGTTCAAATTTAGTTATGCTCGGTCGGTATGATCTGCCATATCGCAAGTTAACTTTTTATGCGGTCAGGAAAAATAAGTAATTTTTAGGAATGCTAACTTCAAGCTCATTCAATTAATTATGCTATAAGTTTAGGTGTATACACATTTAATTAACATCGGTCGGTATGATATGAGATATCGCAAGTTAAATTTCTTGGCGGTCTGGTAAAATAAATAATTTTGAGGAATGCTAACTTGAACTTCAAGCTAATTCAATTATTTATTCTATAATTCCAGGTGTATACACATTGAATTATCCTCAGTCGGTATGATACGAGATATCGCTAGTTAAATTTTTTCGCGGTCAGTAAAAATAAGTAATTTTTTGGAATGCTAATTGGAAATTCAAGTTATTTCAATTAATTATTCAGCTGTATTCAAATTTAGTTATGCTCAGTTGGTATGATCTGCCATATCGCAAGTTAATTTTTTTGCGGTCAGGAAAAATAAGTAATTTTGAGGAATGCTAACTTGAACTTCAAGCTAATTCAATGAATTATTCTATAATTTCAGGTGTATACACATTTAATTATCCTTGGTCGGCAGGATATGAGATATCGCAAGTTAAATCTTTTTGAGGTCAGCAAAAATAAGTAATTTTAAGAAATGCTAATTTGAAATTCAAATTATTTCAATTAATCATTCAGCTGTATTCAAATTTAGTTATGCTCGGTCTGTATGATATTAGATTTCGCAAGTTAAATGTTTTGGCGGTCAGTAAAAATAAGTAATTTTTGGGACTGCTAGCTTGAAATTCAAGATAATTCAATTCATATGGTATAAATTCAGCTGTATTCAAATTTATTTATGCTCGGTCGGTATGTAATGAGATTTTCCGAGCTCCATTTTCTGCCATATCGCAAGTTTATTATTTTTGTGGTCAGCAAAAATAAGTAATTTTTAGGAATGCTAACTTGAACTTCAAGCTCATTCAATTAGTTATGCTATAAGTTCAGGTGTACAATGTACATGTATACACATTTAATTAACATCGGTCGGTATGATATGTGATATCGCGAGTTAAATTTCTTGGCGGTCTGGTAAAATAAATAATTTTGAGGAATGCTAACTTGAACTTCAAGCTAATTCAATTATTTATTCTATAATTTCAGGTGTATACACATTTAATTAACATCGGTCGGTATGATATGAGATATTGCAAGTTAAATTTCTTGTCGGTCTGGTAAAATAAATAATTTTTAGGAATGCTAACTTGAACTTCAAGTTAATTCAATTATTATTCAGCTGTATTCCAATTTAATTATTCTCCGTCGGTATGATATAAGATTTCGGAAGTCAATTTTTTTGTTGGTCAACACAAATAAGTAATTTTTATGAATTGTAACTTGACGTTACTTCAATTAATTATGCTATAAATTCAGGTGGCTTCAAATTTATTTATGATCGGTCGGTATGGTAGGAGATTTTGCAAGTGAAATTAAGCAAAAGTACGGTAAGTAATTTTTGGTAATGCTAACATGAAATTGAAGTTAATTCAGCTCTATTTCTATTTAATTTTGTCGGTCAGAAAAAATAAGTAGAACTGATAACTTGAAATTCAAATCAATTATTTATTTGGATTATTATGTTATATGTCACATCAGAGACATAAGTAATATGTGTTTCTGGTCAAATTAATAGTAAGAGCCACATACCACATTACACATATCCCGTGTACTATACGCAAATGGTTTTGGGTCAGTATTTTAAATCAATAAAGAAAATAAAAGATGGATGGATGGATGTGCATTCACCTCTCTCAGAGAATTACGCCGATTTCCTTTCCCCCATTACGCCGTATTTTCACCTTTATTTATCCAAATAATCGATCATTACGCCATTCAGTGATGCCGTGCATTTCCATGCCTCCGATAACCGTAGGCTAAATCGATCATCCAATGGTAACTAGGCTTTGAGATCGATGAACCAATCGTAACTCGGGGTGTGACGGATGCCCAAAACATATTTTAAGCGATCAGCCAAGATAAACCAGGCTTTGTGATCACTTTAACCAATCGTAACTCGGGGTGTGACGGGTAACAGAAACCACCGTTTAGGCCGATTTAGTAAATTAACTACCGATTACGACCTCAAACAGCAGTTTCTGGCCAAATGCACAATAATTGCTCAAACTGGGGTTTGGGAGCCTAAACCTTGGTTTAGGATCTCAAATTGGGGTTTAATGAATTATTGTGCATTTGGCGAGCCTAAACTAGGGTTTGGGGCAGTCTAAACTGGGGTTTGAGCTCAAACCGTGGTTTAAGCTATCAAAACCCTAGTTTGAGCGTCCAAACGGTGGTTTCTGCCGCCAAGTGCACAATAATTGCTCAAACCATGGTTTAAGAAAACTACCGTTTGGATCACGATTGGCAGTTTTTTCTTAAACTGTGGTTTGGGTCCAAACTAGGGTTTAGGCTTTTTATTTGATTACGACCTCAAACGGCAGTTTCTGGCCAAATGCACAATAATTGTTCAAACTGGGGTTTGAGAGCCTAAACCCTGGTTTAGACTCTCAAACTGGGGTTTAGGGAATTATTGTGCGTGCATTTGGCGAGCCTAAACTAGGGTTTGGGCAGTCTAAACTGGGGTTTGAGCTAATCAGAAACCATAGTTTGAGCGTCCAAACGGTGGTTTCTGCCGCCAAGTGCACAATAATTGCTCAAACCAGGGTCTAAGAAAACTACCGTTTGGGATCACGATTGGCAGTTTTTTTCTTAAACTGTGGTTTGGGTCCAAACTAAGGTTTAGGCGTTTTATTCGATTACGACCTCAAACGGCAGTTTCTGGCCAAATGCACAATAATTGCTCAAACTGGGGTTTGAGAGCCTAAACCCTGGTTTAGACTCTCAAACTGGGGTTTAAGGAATTATTGTGCATTTGGCGAGCCGAAACTAGGGTTTGGGCAGTCTAAACTGGGGTTTGAGCTCAAACCATGGTTTAAGCTATCAGAAACCCTTGTTTGAGAGTCCAAACGGTGGTTTCTGCCGCCAAGTGCACAATAATTGCTCAAACCAGGGTTAAAGAAAACTACCATTTGGGATCTCAAATGGCAGTTTAAGCCCAAACTAGGGTTTGAGGAGCCTAAACTAGGGTTTGAGCTCCAAACCATGGTTTAAGGAATTATTGTGCATTTGGCTTGCCATATATATCCTGGTACGAGGTGATAGATCATTAGCCGGACTGATAAATCTTTTATACATATCGGTTGGCTACGTTACATAATAATCCAAATGCTTTCTCACGAAGAAGTACAATATACATGTACAACAGACAATGACAATATGATGCATAACAGTATAATCCTTTGGCATCTCGTGCTGTTTCACTTTCAGCCTATGTTTCTGAAAAGTTTACTACAATAGTTCAAGCAGCAGTGTAGAATCTCAGCATGCAGTGGTGTTCAATTCAAAAACATTATAAATAAAAAAAAATGTGATGTTTGTTTTAAGAGATGTATGTTAGATGTGTTAGTGCGACCACTGATCAGTGCGTATCCCGACGGAGTACCGAAAGCTCGCTAGCCCGTCCTGATCTGTGCTGATCGCATTTTACAAACATGTTTTCTTGTAACAGAAATCATATTATTGGTCGTCTAGTTTTACAGTAGGTCAAAAAGCATTCTCACGAGGTTCACATAATTTTTTTCATGTGTGTTTCTTGAAGTGCAGACACGTGAAAAATCAACTACAGGGTGACCAAAACTTTTTGAAGTTTTGAAATTTGCACTCCTATTGGTTGACAATTTTCATTGTATGGCTAATAGTTGTGACTAAATTGTGAAAAAAATAAAGGTGTTTCCCTTGATAGAATTTATAGTTTCATTAAAATATGATTAAATTCAAAACAATCACAGATTCACGCGTTCATCCATAGATCCGCAGCGGCATTGCAAAATCCGCAGATTCGGTCGCTCTGCAACTACCTAATTCCAACCTACTTTGTAATTCTTGTAAATTCTAAGTTTTATTTTTGATGGTTCCAAATAAACACAAAAAAGTTATACATGTACCCCAAAGAGGTATACCTTTTTACTACCTTTTTTCGATATGGGTTGATAGTAAATGTAACCCTTGTAGAAGAGAAGAAATGGGAGGATGTGAATGTAGCTATGACCTGAGAAATAAAAATATTTTAATAGCATATACCGTAATTATTGTTTCGTTTCAACAAATCCTTTGGGTGAGCCGGCGGTTATGGCAGTAGTCTGGATTCAATCCTCACCAGACCGTTTCCCTTCTGACAGTTAAAGGTACATGCCCACGCAGTAGGTTATAATATAGTGATACAGATACTTTTGTATATTCTGTACATGACATTTTCTGGCAAAATAAACATTCATTCACCATTACCCCACGTATTGATTGGCATTATTATGCATTTTATTTTAGACAAAAAAATATCACACTGATATCAGGGGCAATAACCGTGTTTCATTAAAATGTTAACAGACATTACTATTTATTCTCTGTATTTATTTTTTGATGTGCAATGATCATACTTTATAATTTGTCGAAAATATTATGTTTTCAGGTGACTCATTTCATTAGTATGAATAAGTAAAAAATATGCCTCATTTGCATATGAAAATAGCCTGATACCAACGCGCGTCACTATCAGTAAAATAAATATTACTAAATGATTATATCTGTTTTCCGGGCACTTGTAATTTTTAGAACTGGTGGAATATTGACACAAGTATACACTTATTTAATTCCTATAAAGAACATTTTGTGCTTACTGAGTGGGCATGTACCTTTAATACCTTCATATTTCGCATATGCATTCACAGGGTAACTATACATGCTTCCACATAAGACACGACAACCATCGCTACTGATATGTCCGTCCGTCTGTCTGTCTGCTTATTTATTGAATGGCTGCCAGCCCTATGTGTGTCGACAGACCACATTTTCTAGTATTCATGGGAGATTGATTTATTGAATGGGGTTTTATGGGGTTCATCCTTATATAAACCCTTGTGTCCCTGGCTTGGCCTTCAGATACCATTTTGGCTGTCTTGTATCAGGAAGTTGAGTCGGGTTATACCCCATAGAAAATTAGTAGAATTAGTGCAAATCATATTACTTTTAGGGGAAGGGGCCAATTGATGCTGGTGTGGTAAGGACCTGACACCAGATCAGGATATTCTACTTCAGGACTGAATGTATATATGATCTCCATGTAAATATTCAGCTCTGATTTTGGGATGTCCCCCCCCCCCCCCCCCCCCTCATCCATACAGGTACAAACTCTGCACAAAACTGTTGGCACTCTTTAGAAATACATATATATTCACAAGGTGATTGTTCAAAAGGATTGAATCCCGTATTTCACCTGTATGGAAAGGAGGGGGAAGGAATCCCAAAATCAGAACTGAATATTTACATGTACATCAAGCAAATATATATTCAGCCCTGAAATTAGAATAACCTGATCTGGTGTCCGGTTCTAACAAACCCACTAAGTCAACAACATAGATCCACATGTGCATCTGATGTTACTAATGTCTGTCCCCGTTCATACGTATTAGGTCTTTGTATGTCAAGTGAAATTGGTGCAAGCTCTAACCATTACTATGTTCCCTAACCCCAATGCGGGGATTCCAGATAACTGCATACGTAGGTACTCTGAGGTCATTAATGATCACAAGATTGGAATTGAAACCCAACAGAAATTAAAAACTTGCATTGACTTCCCTAAATACCTGTGTATTTAATCATAATGTTGTCACAATGTTTTACCAGTGTAATTACATGGGGAAAAAGTAAATTGCATTACAAAATAAACTTAATAAAACTTAATCAATAATATTTCCCAGATCATAGGACATATTTAACAGAGACTGATCGACAAAGTGTGACACAAAATTTAATGTAGGTATTTGTGAGTGGGCTGTGAATATTGAGCCGATGCCCATCTGTAAATATAAACATACATGTAACAAGAAATGCGTCTATCGATTGATTGATTATTGGTGTTTAACGGCCTATCAACAGCTAAGGTCATTTAAGGCCGGGCCATCGCGATGGATTATCCCATATTCAACCTGTCCACAATCAGGGAAATTCCCAAAATCAGAAGTCATTATTTACAGAACCTGAATTAGAATATCCTGACCCCAAAAGTAATATGATCAGTACTGATCTTATTACTTTTTAATGGGACATAACAGGATTTAGCTCTCAAGTATCAGGGGGCCAAAATGGTACATGAGGGCCAAACCATGTAGGTCGGCATTCCGGTAAGGATCAACCCTGATCGTTAGATTACCCATCGCTTGCTCCCAACCACCACCCAATGTGTCTTATCGAACGCGAATGCCACCGGCAAGCATATATTTTAGAAACTTACAAACTTCTTAACCAAAATTGTTAAGTTTGTTTTGTTTATTAGTGTTTAACGGCCTATCAACAGCTAAGGTCATGTAAGGCCGGGCAAACGGGTTCGATCCCATTTTAACCTGCTGCATTGGGGGAAAAATCCCAAAATCCCAGAATGGAATATTTACATCGAGAACAAATACATGTATATTCAGCCCTAAAATTAGAATAACCTGACCTGGTGCCAGGTTCATACCACACCAAAGTCAATTGGCCCCTTCCCCTAAAATAGGATTACGAATATCGTAATACTCACATAAGGGGTATAACCAGATTCAACTGTCACATACAAAATGCCAAAGACGTATGTGAGGGCCAAACCAGGTCTCCAGTCGGGATTCCGGTAAGGATGAACCCCGATTGTTAAAATACCCATCGCGTGCTCCCACCTGCCACCCACGAAATTGTTAAGTCTTTTCAGGATCCCTGTCTAGGTCAAAAGGTCAAGGTCATTAATTATGGCATGGCAGGTGTAGCATACATTCCAATGAATGAAGTGTTACAATATTGAAGCAATTAAGCAACTTATGTAGATGCTATAGCCAATTGAGAAACTGTTACAAACTTCTTAACCAAAATGTGTGACGGATGCACACATGCACACACGGATGGACGGTCCGAGCACTGCACATATATGTCACCCGGCTCTTCGAGACCGGTGGCATAACAATAATAATTATGTCTGTGACATTGACCCTGATATAAGCAGGATTATGAATGGTATTGAAGACCATCGAGCCAATTGAATTCACACCATCACAAGCAGGGGCTTAGATTCACCACGCAATGATGCACAATTGCTGTGCAAGATCACAGTCATGAAATCTGTAGATTATTAATAGGCTAATAATGCACAATTTCAATTAGAGCGAGTGAGCGGTGGCTCATGTATTCCCCCGGCCGCCGCCTGGACCGAGTAACCAACTTCACCGCAACACGAGAAAAATCTAAGTAATTTGACCTTGACCTTGGGCATGAAGGCCACATGGGCATGGTATAGAATGAAAATATGAACGATGATAAAGAAGTATTAAAAAAGACTAACACAAATTTCTAATTAATTTGACCTTGACCTTGGGCATGGGAGCTGCAAGGATGGGCCATGAAACAAAGATAAAGCTATATGCTAAGTTTCACGCGAAACCATCAAGAGGTTACACAGATATAATTAATGCAAAAACTTTAAGGCAAAAGGTTAACGCAAACGCTTGACATAAATTTTCTAAGACATTTGACCTTGACATTGGACATTAAAGCCGCATGGGTGAGCTAGAAAATGAAAATAGGGATGATGATAAAGCTATATGCAAATTTTCAAGGGAATCCATCAAGGGGTTACAAAGATATAAGTAATGGAACAACTTTAATGCAAAGCTTAACGCATATGTGTTACGGATGGATGAACGGACGCCGGACGGAAAAGCGAAAACTATATACCCCTCGGCATAGTTTCTTAAGCTGTTGCAAAATAATAGTAGAGAAGGTGCCCTTACCATCTAACACATTGGGATACAAACATATATGATGGGACCAAGTGAAAATTATCAGTATATACAGATCATCATTTGTTCACGCGTGAAACATTTTCCAAAAATCAAAATTTCCCTGACGAAAGTTTGATTTCCCTGACTTTTCAAAAAATTCCCTGATTAGCTGCAAAATTTCCTGACTTTTCCCTGACCTTGAATTTCCCTGACTTTTCCCTGACCTGTGGCAACCATGCTCATTATGCTGGCGATCGCTGACACCATTATGTGTGCCTTAATCCCATTATGGCGGGCCTATCAGAATCGAAGACCATTGCAGTAAGTCTGAACGATATTACAATGGGCCCTGACCCCATTACCATAGGCACTAACACCATGTTTTTGCCTTTGTGATGGGGTTTAACATCATGATGGCCGACCCTAACAGTACTATGGCAAGTCCAGACTCCATTAAACCCAGACTCCAGTGCGCCCTAGCTCATTACGTAGGCCCTTTTACATGAAGGTGGTCGCTAACACCTTTATGGCAGGCCTCTAATATATTTATGATGGACTATTGCAAACCAAAATGGGGTTAGGGCCCACCATAATGGGGTTACGGACCAGAACAATGGTGTCCGGATCTATGATGAAGGTGTTGTGGCCATCATAATGGTGCCAGGACCTGGTATATTCAAGCTATCAATAGTTGCTGCGTCGTGCAAGTAATGTCGTGCGAGCCATTTAGCCATTTGACAGTACTAAAAAGGTTTAATCATAATGCAACAAGAGTGCCGAAGGTCACAATATACGCCCGTCGAGGCAAGGCCAGTCAACAAGGGGAGATAACTCATCTTGACGCGATAAACATGTACATTTGTAAATGAAATTTGGTTACTATCTGAACTCGACTTATTGCGTAGACAAGGATACAGTCCGAAAATTACAAATGGCCGCCAAGGGGAGATAAGTATCAGAAATTTTTCAAAATCAATAGGCTTCTTTGTCTTGCAATGATAAACATGTATATCGAATTTGGTTTTGATCGGTGAAGTGGAACTTCAGTTATTGCGTGGACAACGATACAGATTGTGAAAATTAATAAAAATGGCCGCCAAGGGGAGATAAGACTTGAGAAATTTTTCAAAATCAATAGGCTTCTTCGTCTTGCCGTGATAAACATGTATACCAATTTTGGATACGAGCGGTCAGTAAAGTAGAACTCGAGTTATTGCGTGGACAAGGATACAGAGTGCGAAAAATAAAAATAGCCGCCAAGGGGAGATAAGTCATCGGAAAATCAATAGGCTTCTTCGGCTTGCCGTGATAAACATGTATACCAAATTTGGTTACAATCCGTCAATTAGAACTCTAGTTATTGCGTGGACAAGCTGTGCCCGCCCGCCTGTATAAGATGAATACATAATACTTCCCGTTTTTTGAAACGGTCGTATAAAAAGTAATCCGGACGCATGCCAAATTGCCGACTAACGCGTGCAACAAAAGTCATCAAAGCATGTTGGGTGAACAGTATTTTTTAGTTGAGTATGCTAATTCATATTCTAGCCATCAGACTAACAGTAAAGCAAGTGCACTTGCAGTTCACTAGGGTGGATAGTTTGGTCTTTTACTTTACTGTATATTGTCATTTTCACAAAAACGAACAACCTCTAAATAAATATCTTCCCCAAGATCAGTTGATCTTAAAGGGTCCACAGTAGCCTTTAACAGCAACAGTCTTTCTTCCATCACTGGACATTGAAATCTATTTGCTAATATTTGAGTTGGCTCTTCGACATCTGGGACAGGTCCATCCTCATCAATACCATATTGTTGGATATTGTCAGTCACATCGTCTCCAGCAGGCCCGAGCAGCAGATCATCAACTCCAGAATCGCCTTGACAAACAGTTTGGAGAATTCCTTGAACAAATAACTGAGTAGGTGAATGCCCATGCTCAGACCTCATGGAGTGGTGATTCCAGGCTTCAAGGAAAGTATGCAGTGATCTCTGTATCCTGGGTAGATACACATAATGGAGACGCCACATATGTAGATCATTGCTGATATCAAGGCCAGACTCTTCTAGGTAGCAAAACAATCGGTGAAACACCCCTGTGCAGCTGGCAAACAGGTCGCGCCACAGACGCTCTATTCGCTGGTTATGAACACTTTTTCCTGTAATAATGCTGCCTCTACCAACACCCCTATACCCAAGCATGAATGTCGCCACTCCGGTGGTCTCCAGCCCATGATCAGATCGGACTCGTGATGGAACACCAAAACGTCCTACCCCGGTTTACAAAAGCATCCATCATTGTCTCAGACTTGTTGTTGCCCGCCACTGACATGAATATAACCAGCCTAGAAAATCCATCTATCCCACCATGGATAACGAAATTCCACCTGAAAAATAAAATAGCCATCAGAAAGTGGCAGCTATAGCTCCCGACAGTGGGCATTTGAGATAAACAATGCCTCCCCGCCCTTAACGCTTTGTATGCTAGTGGTGAAAATAACGGCAAAATATGTCATGGAATTTCATTCGAATTGCGTTGTGATGATGGAATTATAATGAAATTCCAAGACATATTTTCTCATTTGTCAAAGTGCAATAAGAACAAAATATTTTAATGAATTGTCGTCTGCTGCTATTTTGAACTATTTATAGCAATTATTTTACCCAGCATGCAAAGAGTTACACATATAGTACACCGTGACGTAGACCCCGGGGTCAGCATGGGTATTTTTTTGTGCTGATACGTAATGATGGTATCGATGCATTAGTAAAATATGAAACGATTTAATGAACATGATGAAAAGTAAAAAGAAACGACAGGGAAAGGAAAAAAAAAAGATTGGGCGGGGATCAGGTGGGGCGAGTGTATTGCTTCTTGTGTGCGACATTCGATATCTATGCATGTGTGAAGTTTCGTTAAAATATTCCACTATTCCATACGGTATTTGACTTATGCTACGAACAAGATATTTCGCAAAATTAACAAAGGTTTAATACGGTATTCGAGATATACTCCGGACAAGAAATTGTCTATAGTGGTAGCCATCAAAAAAACAACAAAGGGCGATAACTCCAAAATTAACGACTCGAGAGCCGTCATTCTTGCATGCGACACACCTTTGAGTCAATATCTATGCACGTGTGAAATTGTGTTAAAATATTCCACACTGTATTCAAATTATACTCCGAACACGAAATCGGAGCAAAAAATAGAACAAATGTGAATAACTAAAAAATTAGCGATACAAGAGTCGTGGTTCTTGCGAGCGACACACCTTTTGACGCAATATGTATCAATATGCATGTGTGAAGTGTTGTTAAAATATTTCATACGGTATTCAAGTTATACTCCGAAAACGAAAGTGTCTGCGGCGGACGCGCATGACGTCAACTCTATAGCATCCCCAACCCCCAACCCCAACCCCCCCCCCCAACTTTAGTCCGATACACTGAAATACTTTACTCAGATTCGGACGGTGGCCAGACTAAGCGGCAAAATTGTTGACAGCATAATGGCCATAGTGGCTTAGAGCAAAGCATTCTTGCTTTGTCAGACACCATTAAAAGGTCTTCATTCCAAGGTCATCACTATTTTGAACTCAGTGAGCAATATAATATAGGAATCTTCTACTGATCATAAGCAGCAAGCATACCGATTTTGACGAACGTTGACCGAAGCCCAATTGAGATTTTTGTTATAAGCAATTACATACCTTATCAACTTATGATTTCCATCAATGTGCCATAGAGCATTGGGCCGTGAGACTTTGTAGATTCGCCTTTGTATTGTGCGGCACCATCTCAAAGCCACGGCAGCCTCATCAGTCCTCAGCAAACTGTCAGCTACACGCTGACGTTGAACAATGATGCCCTCTGATGCCAATGAGCCCTGGAGAACATGCTGACCAAGATGTGGGTTGTTTTCAGTGATTGCTTTGACTTTCACATCCAACTCTTGATCAGTGATGTTACTAAATCTAGCAGTCAAGCTGATGCCATACTGTCTGAAAAATATTGTAAATTAATATATTAGTATATACACACAGCTAATAGGTGGTGTTGTGATTTTTGTCTGTTATTTCTTGTCAATGTGGTTATTATTAAGCCTTGGTATATGCACAATAAGAAAATCCATGTTGAATTTTTTTCTGAAACCCTTCATAGAAACATCCAAGATGGCCGCCAAAAAGCTAGAAATGCATAACGGCTGAACTAAGCGAATTAGCCATATGTTTTTGGGTTCAGGAAACTGAATCTGTAGTGAGATTGTTGGTGAACTGACGTATTCTGCTTGAAAATTCAATATGGCCGCCAAAGTGCTAAAAAATACATAAATATATATTTTTTGGAGATATTAGGTGACATATTCCAGTCATATTGGTATCTAAATATTCCTTTGCATGGTTGAGGATTCAGATACCGATTTGTTTTCGCGATTATAGATGTAGATTTCTGAAAGCAATGCCAGTTTAACTGTCACATATGGCCAAGATGGCTGCCAAAATGCTAGAAATTCTAAATTATACATAGTCCATCGGATATAATAGGCCCCATGCACCACCAAATCTGATATTCTATGTGTTAACAGTAAATAAGTTGGGATTACCTAACAAAAGTTGTTTTTCCCCATATCTCAGTATACATGTAGGCTTGAAAAACATATAATTGCACATTTTAATCACTATTTTATCTGCTATACAAGCAAGGATATGATGATAAACAGATTTTTCCACTGTTTTTGGCAGCCATTTTGGAATTTTTTAGGTCAGAGTGTATAGAGAAATTGTCAAAATTGGTTTTCATATTATTGGCATAGGATGGAACAATAATATATAGGTTTCGAAAATTACCAGACAATTTTCACGACATTACAAGTTTATTTCGGTAACTATTGCGACTAACATGCAATCTTTAATGCCAATTGGCCTGATATATGATTCACATGTAGATGTGTTAATATAGTACATTAATACAATGTTACAAGTGCACATAATCAGAAATACCATGCGGATAGATACCAGGAAATTGATTACTCAGTGGTATGTCCCTTGTTCCATGAATATCACCATTTGTTTTGTTTGTTGTGACAGAATCTACTAGTACAAGTCATTTTTGTTGTAGTGTGTAAAGAAATAGTGTGTAAATTGTATTCTCATGACGGATCACAACTCATAGCACACTGTTTTTAGTGTGTGAGACAAAGTACTTATCAAGGTTCGTCTGGCAATTCGTCTATCTCCCCAATCTCCACCCATTTTCAATTGTGCAGGCCACAATGATTGCTTTGTCCCCCACACTAACAACCATTGTCAACGCAATTCAGTATGTTGTGATCCGTCATGAGAATACAATTTACACACTATATTTCTTTACAGACAAAAATACCTGAGTTGTCTTTTCACAACAGATCTGGATACATGCAGCAAATCAGCCATTTCCTTAGTAGAAAAACCAATTTCAGCATAATATGTCAGTTGTTCTCGTGTTATAATGTAACGTGGACGACCAATCCCATTGGCTCTTCGTGCCTGCAGCGCAATACGTGGTTGAAGGTGTCTGTAAATATACAATATAAATATGAGACACTGTACAATCAGATATAAGCAGGGACTAATTATCATGATTATGATATAGAACATGTATTGGAATTTAAAAATAATAATAGATCCAACACATGCATAAGTTAATTTAACTAGATGACTGTGGCCTGCATGTCGCGCACTACGAGGCAATTGATAGTACTAACAAGAATTTCACGGAATCAAATGTCTCGCCTTGTTTGAGGCCCTGTATACATGTATATACATCTGCATATCATAAGTAGAGAAGTGTTTGCAAAACGAAATGCTGGTGAGCCACCCGAGTGTACGTCTATATAATTGGTGACCTTGAGAATACAAAGCCCACATTCAATAGGTGCCTGATTGATATCAATGCACATGTAAAGTATCATGAAGATCGGACTAAAAGAACAGAAGCTATCACACAGAAACAACAAAATTGTACAATAAACTAGACAAGAAACGAGGCAAAGCCACGAAGGCCAGGTTTTTTTCCAAGCATAGACACTTGGATAACATAATTATACCCACTTTTTGTAGACTAGATGGCCGTGGCCTGCATGTCGCGCCTTGGGGCGAGGCATGGACACTAAAAAAATAGATATAGTAGATGGACAAACTTTAAACAAAAAACTTTAACCAGACACATGGACGTACGGACGGACGTATGCCAAAATGCCGACGATATCGCGCTGACAATGATGATAAACACCCATGTGAAGTATCAAGGTAATGGGCGAAGCAGTTAATTGCAAGAGATATAGTACACGAAAAAAACTTTAACAAAAAAATTCAAAGTAATTTTGACCTTGACATTGGCATAGGGGCCGCACGGTTGGGGGGTAGAATGAAAATATGGATGATGATAAACACCCATGTGAAGTTTCAAGGTAATGGGCGAAGCAGTTGCAGAGATATAGTATAACAAAAAACTTTTAAACCAAAAAACTTTAACTAGACGTACGTTAAAAAGTTAACGTTGAAAATGGCTAAGTCAATTACGTAGAAATAATAGGTAAAGGTAAAAACAAGAAACGAGGCAAAGCCACGAAGGCCAGGTTTTTTCCAAGCATAGACACTTGGATAACATAATTATACCCACTTTTTGTAGACTAGATGGCCGTGGCCTGCATGTCGCGCCTTGGGGCGAGGCATGGACACTAAAAAAATAGATATAGTAGATGGAAAAACTTTAACCAAAAAACTTTAACCGGACACACGGACGAACGGACGGACGTATGCCAAAATGCCGACGATATCGCGCTTTCCGCAAGCAGGTGTGACAATGATGATAAACACCCATGTGAAGTATCAAGGTATTGGTAAGCAGTTGCAGAGATATAGTACACGAAAAAACTTTAACAACAAAATCAAAAGTAATTTGAAACTTGACATAGGGCACAGGATCGCGCTTTCCGCAAGCGGTGCGACAATGATGATACCCATGTGAAGTATCAAGGTATTGGGTGAACAGTTGCAGAGATATAGTACAGGAAAAAACTTTAACAAAAAAATTCAAAGTAATTTGACCTTGACATTGGGCACAGGATCGCGCTTTTCCGCAAGCAGGTGCAACAATGATGATAAACACCCATGTGAAGTATCAAGGTATTGGGTGAAGCAGTTGCAGAGATATATTTAGTACACGAAAAAACTTTAACAAAAAAATTCAAAGTAATTTGACCTTGACATTGGGCACAGGATCGCGCTTTCCGCAAGCAGGTGCGACAATGATGATAAACACCCATGTGAAGTATCAAGGTATTGGGTGAAGCAGTTGCAGAGATATAGTACACGAAAAAACTTTAACAAAAAAATTCAAAGTCATTTGACCTTGACATTGGGCACAGGGGCCGCACGGTTGGGGGTTAGAATGGAAATATGGATGATGATATAGTATAACAAAAAAGTTTTAACCAAAAAACTTTAACCAGACGTACGTTAAAAAGTTAACGTTGAAAATGGCTAAGTCAATTACGTAGAAATAATAGGTGAAGGTAAAAAAATGGTCACATGTTGGATAGTTGTATGTGGTAGGCACCCCTTGGTTATGAAGCTGTGAAAGTTTGGTGGTCCTAGGTCTTACAGTACCAAAGAAATGGACTTAAACACGAAAACTTAACATTGTAAACGCGAAAACATAACATTGAAAATGTCGACTGCGCGGAAAAAATGGGTCAAGTTCAAAAAAAGGTAACATGTTGGATAGTGATATGTGGTGGGCACCCCTTGATTATGAAGCTGTGAAAGTTTGGTGGTCCTAGGTGGTACAGTAACAAAGAAATGGACTCAAACACAAAAACTTAACATTGATTGTGGACGCCGCCCGCCGATCGCCCGCCCGGCTTTCGCCAATCCAATAGCCTTGATTTTTTTTTCAAAAAACATGGCTAAAAATTGTTTGTAAAACAAAATGCCACCGCGGGTGAGCATTCGTAGTGTAAGTGTATTTATAGAATTGGTGACCTTGACCATGGGCATACAAAGCCCACATTCAGTGACGTGCCCAGATCGATGTCAATGCACATGTGAAGTATCATGAAGATAGGATACACAGCACTAAAGTTATAGCACGGAAACAACAAAATTGTCAAATAAACAATCTATTGGCCCATTTTCAATAGATGTGTTTCCCTGATTCATATAAATGCATAAGTGAAATATTGTGAAGATCGGACATGAAGAACTGAAGATATCACACGGAAACAATGAAATTGTGCAATAAACAATCTATTTTCAGATAAGGTGACCTTGACCTTGGGCGGACGTGGCCCATTTTCAATAGGTGTCTTCTCCTGATTGATATAAATGCAACTTTGAAATATTGCTAAGATTGCATGAAGAAAACCTAAGATATCGCACATGAAAACGATGAAAATTGTGCAATAAGCAATATATTTTTAGCAATGGTGACCTTGGGCGGTCATATCCCATTTTCAATAGGTGTCTTGCCCCAATTGATATAAATGTGAAATATTGTGATGATCGGATATAAGTAACTTAAGTTATCGCACAGAAACCAAAATTGTCTACTGGCGGACAGACGACAAAACAGACAGGTGTCTTGCCCTGATTGATCAATGCACATAGTGGCAATGTTCATTCCCACCCCACCCCCACAGTGGTTATGAAAAAAACTCTATTTTTTATATAAATTAATATCAATAAATAAACAGACAGACAGACGGACGGACATATCGGTAGCGAGGGTTGTTCTATGTGGAAGCATGTATACCCAGGGAATGCATATGTGAAATATTAAGAGAAGGGAAACAGAAATTATAGGTGATTTCAGAAACTGTTAACAATGTTTGTCAAAGGGAGATAATCCAAAAACTAAACAGAAAATAAACGGAAAGGGGAGATAACAGGGAAAAATAAACGGACAGACAGACAGACAGATGGACGGAAGAACTTACATTAGGGTACTTAGGGTACACTTCCATTGAATTGAAACAAAATAACAATGGTCTTAAGGGGTTACAGAATTAATCTATTGTTCTCTGTTCTCTAACCATAACCCTACCCCCTAAGTACCCCTACATGTGCCCAGACGGATGGACAGAAGGACCGGACAGACGGAGGAACAGGATGAAACCAATAGGGCACCATCGATTTCTCGGCGAGGCCCTAATTAGCATGAGATTATGATATATTAACTGTTTGCCACGGGTTCCCCGACTATCAGATTATGCAGAGATGCCAACATTGGACAAAGCCAAAGAGTAATGATTGCGAGTGGCATCGACACACGACCTAGAAGGGAAACAGAAATTATAGGTGATTTCAGAAACTGTTAACAATGTTTGTCAAAGGGAGATAATCCAAAAACTAAACAGAAAATAAACGGAAAGGGGAGATAACAGGGAAAAATAAACGGACAGACAGACAGACAGATGGACGGAAGAACTTACATTAGGGTACTTAGGGTACACTTCCATTGAATTGAAACAAAATAACAATGGTCTTAAGGGGTTACAGAATTAATCTATTGTTCTCTGTTCTCTAACCATAACCCTACCCCCTAAGTACCCCTACATGTGCCCAGACGGATGGACAGAAGGACCGGACAGACGGAGGAACAGGATGAAACCAATAGGGCACCATCGATTTCTCGGCGAGGCCCTAATTAGCATGAGATTATGATATATTAACTGTTTGCCACGGGTTCCCCGACTATCAGATTATGCAGAGATGCCAACATTGGACAAAGCCAAAGAGTAATGATTGCGAGTGGCATCGACACACGACCTAACGATGTGGGCCGCTGGTCAGATAGGCATATCCCTCGCATCCACCCTCACTTCCAAACAAGAAAACTTTAAATTCAATAAATAAATTACTTAAATATACTTTATTACAAGAGCCTGCGGTGATTTAAATTATGAATATAAAGCCTATAGCCCACTAAAAAATTTAATTTCAAATTCAAAGGCATACAACGTCGGCCAGAAAAAATGCAACCCCCGAAAACCAATTACATTGCAAAAAAGAACATTTACCTTTACATTTTCGCAACAGGTACATCTTTCACTGTGTCAGGAAAGATCTATGCTTCATTTCTATTTGGTTTTTATATCGTAATATCACATTCAGACACTTTTATTTTGACAAATATATTAAACCAAATTTTGGAAATGTGTTGTTGTTGTTGTTGTTGTTGTTAAAATCATGTCCAGCCGCTTATTTTTTTGCATCGTTAAAAATAGTAATTCTAGATGTGACGGCCGTAATAGCATAATGGACATACTGAAATAGTAATCATTACACCCAAATCGTAATGGTTCGCATCTCTGGACTATGGATATATATTCAACACACTTTCTTACTGTTTCTGAACATCGATATCATGCAGCATTACACGAAGTTCTTCACACACCGCATTGCATGGAGGGAAAACCGTGGATACTCTGCAGGCATTTCTGTACACTGCGGTTAATCTGCTGTGCTCTCTTTCAAAGACATCAACGTTCGATTCTGAGTCTGTCAATGTTCGTACAACGTTACTAACAATGCGAGAACATTCGTGCATAAAATATCGATAAACAGCCATCTTTGTTCAAAAGGTAAATCCAACATGGCTGATGCCATTGTCACGTGCACTCTGATTTGATCAGACTTTAAACCCAGGTAAACAAGATATAGGTACACCTATATTTACAGGTGTACCTGTAAATTACAGGTGCACCTGTACAAAATACAGCTGCACCTGTAAAAATACAGCTGCACCTGTAAAAAATACAGCTGCACCTGTAATTATACATCTGATTGGAGCGGAATTTTGACCCTGGCAAATCAATATACAGGTGCACCTGCATATACAGCTGCACCTGTATTTTTACAGATGCAGCTGTATTTTTACAGGTGCAGCTATACTTTTTACAGGTGCAACTGTATTTTTTACAGGTGCAGCTGTAATTATACATTTGATTGGAGCAGACTTTTGACCCAGGCAAATCAATATACAGGTGCACCTGCATA
Source organism: Conchocele bisecta (assembly GCA_029237695.1). NCBI lineage: Eukaryota > Metazoa > Mollusca > Bivalvia > Lucinida > Thyasiridae > Conchocele > Conchocele bisecta. The sequence continues at coordinate 56,317,884 of CM055272.1, read as the reverse complement.
TACAGCTGCACCTGTATTTTTACAGGTGCAGGTGTATTTTTTACAGGTGCAGCTGTATCTTTTACAGGTGCAGCTGTATTTTTACAGGTGCAGCTGTATATTTACAGGTGCAGCTGTAATTTTTACAGGTGCACCTGTATATTTACAGGTGCACCTGTATATGTTTATAGCTGCACCTATAAATTTAGTTTTGACCCCGTTCGTACACCATACAGATACATACGTGTGGTAGATTCACCAGGTAATATTTTATTTACAATATTTCAACAATGGTCTACATGATAGTTTAGACATTTCTGACGTCCACGGCATGGACACGATATTTGATTATATATGCGTCACTGGCACAGAACAGGATCTGGCAGCATTTGTAAGTCGAATATATGTACCTTTATCATCATGCACCATCCAAATTAGCGTTGTATGTTCTACAGGTAATAATTCCGCTGATTACAAAACATCAACAAGTGCTACATTGATGACAATATTAAGGAACTATTATTGATCGAATGGCGACCAGCATAGGCAATGGTCAAACTGCGCGGATGCGCAAACTGATCTGTGCTACGCTAGCCATCGTAAGACCGCTTTTCGTAGCTGATGTTCCTTGTGTCAAGCTTTCACTTCACACAATGACCATAGACACACAACGTGTGTGGTTTGCCGTGAAACACGACCTTTTCGTGCCCATGTTTGCATATAGATGCAAACTTTTATTTTGTCTACAGAGGTATTCAAATTGCTTACAAACCTCTGACGAACAATAGATTTGATGTGTAGTCCTTGTTGCGTTCACATTATTTATTGGACGACTGGTTCCTGTATTTCCCTCACTCCTCCCGGTGAATGCATCATCGGTGATTTGATCAGGGGCCCGTTTCACTAAATTTCGTACGATTAAAATGTTCGTAAGTTCAAATTTAGGATCGTCTGGAAATTTCAATTGATGGATTTACATTTATTGAGCATAGGCTGCGTATGCAGCCTATACTCAATAAATGTAAATCCAATAATTGTTTACAAGAAAACATTGTTATTGTGCAATTTACAGATTGTCATAATTGTGCACTTACGAACATTTTAGTCGTACATGTACGAAGTTTAGTGAAACGGCCCACATGATCTGTACTGTTCGCCATTCAATCAATGAAACACCCATCATGCTTTTAGGTTAGATAATACTAAATTGTGCAAAAGTAGTCCGGTATAAACAAAAATAGTGCGGGTGTTTTTGAGGTCACAGACACAGTTTGCATGCAAATATTGATCCATTACTCCTCAGTTTCACTTAAGGAACATTTTGGGGTGTTTTTAGCATATTTGTAGCATTTAAAAGAAAACACTGAACCTGTTGGTCGCGTGATGTAAACAGAGTTTCCGTGGCCAAAAAAAAAAGTAAACAGTATTCATGCAGAACCAGTACAAATCGGCTGCAGGTCATGTACCAGTAGGTCCCACAGCATCCATACGAATAGTGAAAGCAGGACAGATTGACTGGCCTTATTGGATGGGTTTCGGTTAAATAGTTAGTAAAACTATTTGTGTGTTCTAACAAGAAATGTAGATCGTTATCAGACTACAAGTGTCTTATTTGATCAGTAGCTACGCTGGTCAAAAATGGCCTAGCCAAATTTCTCTAGTCACAGTCATATATATATGAGACACGCCGTGTGATTTTGTACCTCGGACATCTGCATAATTTCATGAAATACGTTTACTAAATTTACAATATTTTCCGTAAATGGCGTCGAAAGTTGACACAATTTTCAGAGTATATGTCAAAAGTTGACAAAACTTTTAGAGCACAGGCGGAATATTCCGCATGTACTCTGAAAAGTTTGTCAACTTTTGCGACCATTTACGAAAAATATTGTAAATTTTGTAAACGTATTTCATGAAATTACGTTGATGTCCGAAGGTACAAAATCACATAGCGTGTCTCATATATGACCGGGCATGATATGTAAAACGGGGTTTACCCGTATATTACATCCCAGGCGCCTAAATACGGGTCTGAAGTTTTCGTTAGAGACAATAATATATACGACATGTGACTTTGTACCTAAGAATATGTGCTTTATCTCATGAAATGTATTTGCAAAATTTACGATATTTTCCATAAATGACGGTGACAGTTGACGAAATGTTCATAACAAATGAGAAATTCCGCATTGGCGGAATTCTATACCGCAGTGCTACATGTACATGACAAATTTTAGTCATCTTTCGACGTCATTTTCGGTAAATATCACTGTTTCTGTAAATATATTTTATGAAAATTCGCACATGTTCTTAGGTACAAAATCACATGGCGTGTATCATATGAATGATTCTTCCAACACAACAAGCCACAGTTAGATCACCGTTCGTGCGCATGTACGAGGAGATAATACACGAGCTTTAGCGAAAGTTTTCCGGTATAAACAAAAATAGTGTGGGTGTTTTTGAGGTCACAGACACAGTTTGCATGCAAATATTGATCCATTACTACTAAGTTTCACTCAAGGAACATTTTGGGGTGTTTTAGCATATTTATAGCATTTAAAAGAAAACACTAAAACTGTAAACAGCATTTATGCCGAACCAGTATAGACCGGCTGCAGGTCATGTACAAGTACAATGTAGGTCCCACAGCATCCATACGAATAGTGAAAATAGGGGTGACTGGCCTTATTGGATGGGTTTATGGTTAACTATTTAGTAAAACTATTTGTGTGTTCTAACTTTTTAACAACACATGTAGATCGTTATCAGACTACATGTGTCTTATTTGAGCAGTCACAGTCATATATATATGAGACACGCCGTGTGATTTTGTACCTTCGGACATCTGCATAAGTTCATGAAATACGTTTATAAAATTTACAATATTTTCCGTAAATGGCGTTGAAAGTTGACAACATATGTCAAAAGTTGACAAAAATGTTAGAGTACAGGCGGTATATTCCGCATATACTCTGAAAACGTTGTCCACTTTCTTTACGGAAGGTATAAAATCTCATGCTTGGCGTGTCTCATATATATGACCGTGCATGATATTTAAAACGGGGTTTAATGTATATTACATTCCAGGCGCCTAAATGCGGATCTGAAATTTTCGTGAGAAACAATATGATACACGCCATGTGACTTTGTACCTAAGAATATGTGCTATATCTCATGAAATGTATTTACAAAATTTACGATATTTTCCATAAATGACGTTGACAGTTGACGAAATGTTCATAGCAAATGAGAAATTCCACATTGACGGAAGTCTATTCCGCATTGCTACATGACAAATTTGTGTCATCTTTCAACGTCATTTACGGTAAATATCACTGTTTCTGTAAATATATTTCATGAAAATTCGCACATGTACAAAATCACATGGCGTTTTTCATATGAAAGATTCCTCCAACACAACAAGCCACAGTTAGATCACCGTTCGTCCGCATATACGAGGAGATAATCCACGAGTGTTAGCGTACGAACGTGATCTAACTGTTGTTACCATGTCTATGCATACTCATTGCCTATGTGTTGTGCAAATACAGAATGAAAACCACAACAAAAGATGTGATAACGACTAGTGTAGACCCAGATCAGACTACGTAGAGGTTCAGGCTAATCTGGGACTACACTGGCCGTAAACGTTCATGAGCGCCTTTTTAAAAGTTTTATGAACAGACAGAATGTCCCAGCATGAACTCGAAAGTAGAAAATCAATACACTGATCAATGAGTCTATTGAGTTAATTGAGACGCGCCATGCGATTTTGTACCTTCGGAAATTTGCGTACTTTTATTAAATACGTTTACCAACTTAATATTTTCCGTAAATGTCGTAAAAATTGTCAGCGCATGTATTCTGAAAACTTTGTCAAATGTTTACTTTATTTATGAAAAATATTGTAAATTTTGAAATTACGCAGAATGAGATGACCGAAGGTACAAACTCGCATGGTGCGTCTCAATTATGTTATTTTCATGTAACCGAAACTGAAAGCACTGATTTACATGTAGGCTGTAAAACGAGATGACGTCATTCATATGCTTATTGGGTTAACTTAATCGATATTTGACTGTTTTATTACACGCATCAAGGTTAATAACTACTGCCTCAGTAGTATAGAGAGAGTCACTTCGTTACCGTTTTGCATCCTGGACATTACAAGCAGAAAGGATAAGACCAACGGCATAAAAATATTTGAAAATATATGAATATAATAAAATAGCTCCCAACGGGTTGTGCGAAAAAACCAAGAATTATTAAAATTTTCTATTAAAGATAAAAATATAATAATTTATATATACCAATATATAAAATGTTATCTGAAAAGAGGAAAATGTCAACAGTTACAAAAACCCCTGCAATACCCCACACACTGATTGGTGGAGATAGTCAGGGTGAAAATAAAATCACACAACTCAGAAAGGAGTTGACTGGAATGGGGATAGTATTTTCACTCAGATTAAGAGAAAGGGGACTTACCAGACTAATTAATGAAGAAAAAAATAAAGAATATATGAAACGTTTTACGAGGGCATACAAAAGGGGCGCTTTCAAAGGGATAGAAACCAAATCTGAAGAATATGTAAACAAATTAATTCAACGACTCGATGATGAGGCTAAAATGAGCATTAAAAGTAGAAATATTACTACAAAAAAACCAGAAAAGAGAACACCGAAAACCGAATTACTTAAAAAAATAATACTCGAAGGAGAGGATATTTTAGAAGACTACAAACACCACGAAAAAAAGATAGAAAAAGGTCGCAGAATAACAACAATATCGCTGGGTAGACGACTTCAAAAAAATAATACAGAAGGGTGGATAAAAGAGTTAGAACCTCTGTTGCACGGGAGTTTTTATCTCAGATACTCATTTCATTACACATTGCAACACATAGAGGAAAAGGATTCAAAGGGAAACCTGAAAAAGCTAAATTTTTTCACAAACTTTCAAGGAAGTCCCTGGTTTAGACGCTATGATGAGGTTAAAAAAATGGTTATTCACACAAGAAGAAGAACGATTAAACGTAGATAAAATAAGTCGTCCGAATACAAAGTGGACATTTGTTAGATGGGGTAGTACATCTATAAAAATAATATATTCCACAAAAATAAAAGATGTTGAAATGACAACCAAAAATGTAGCAGGAGGAAAACTGCCGGAATGGTTGCGATACAAGAAGGGTATAAAACCGTTAGATACATTTGGCGACGAACTCTGTTTATTCAGGTGTTTAGACCCTATACTCTAACGATAAATTACGCGTAGATAGATCCATGAAAAGCACACTGAATCACAAAGTTAAATATTTTAAATTTTGTGGAAAAAATAAACCAGAGGGTTCAATACCATTCGAAGATTTGAAAAAAGTAGAAAAGTGTTTTAAAATAGGAATAGACGCGTACGAGCCGACAGAAGATGGAACATGGTTTTTTAAGAAACGTAGCAGCGCACTATGAAGAGATAGGAACAAAAAAGATGACAATAGGGGTATATAATGATCACGCATTTCTTATTACAGATATGGATAAAGCCTGCCAAATTTACTGTTGTACAGAATGTGATCAAAGGTTTACAAAGGCCTGTAACCTTCTCCGACATACAAACACCTGTAGTAAAGGAATAACCAAAATTATTTGCGAAGGAAAAAAAATAGATAGACCGATGTCCGCCTTTGAAAAAGCATTTTACCCAAAACCAAAATGTAGTAGAAAATCAATACAATGGATAAATTCTTTTACTGGTCCACACATTCATACTGCCGTTTGTGGACATGGAGGGGAAAGAGTAGTTGGAACAATCCCGGTTGATGGATTTTGCGGAGAAACAAATACAATATACCAGTTTCACGGATGTTACTGGCACGGTTGTCCTAAACACTGTAGAGATAAAGAGAGGGTTGAAAAAGAATACGAAAAAACTTTAAAAACCGACGAAAAACTCAGAAAGCGGTTTAATTTAAATGTTATTTGGGAACACGACTATAAAGCAACAGAAGCCAAGGAGTTTCCCACCCCACCTACTGTTATTTACCATATCAGATAGTATTCGATTTTGAGTCATATTTGATAAAACCGGAGAAACCAATCCACATATAGATTTAGAGATTTTAAAACACCCACGTTCCAATCAGTGTGAGTATTGGTGATACACTTTCTAACAGAATAACACACATATGTGAAAAAGATCCAGCCAAATTGGTTAATTTGTTTTATGAAGATTTAGAAAAAAGAGCGGAAGAAATTGGTGAAAAGGTGGGTGAAAACCCTATATATGGGTATCCGTCAGATTTTGATAATCTTTCATACAAACAACAAAAAGAGGTTACAAGATGGATCACCCAAGTTCCAGTTCTCGGATTCAACTCAAGCAAATACGATCTAAATCTAATAAAAAATCAATTGGTTGAAATATTAGCAGATAAAACAAAGAAAGTTTTAGTGGGTAAAAAAGCAAATCAAACATTATTTATATTCATGCCCAAGCTTCGCTTTCTAGATGTAAAATTATATCTTTCACCAGGTGTTGATTACGCTAGATGGGTTAGCGCGTATGGATGTAAAGACGAAAAATCTTTCTTTCCATACGAATGGTTCGACACACCAGATAAATTATCGTACGAGGGTTTACCTGAATTTAAATTCTGGACGAATAAACTTGCCCCAACAAAAACCATCACTGAGAAGGAGCTAGAAGAGTGCAACGCCATATACAAAAAGCGCGGAATGAAAACTTTTAAAGATTGGTTAAAATATATAACGACTTGGACGTAGGACCTTTTCTAGAAGCGGCAAGAAAAATGTCTCAATTTTACGAAACAAAAGGTATAGACAATGTTTAAAGATGCCGTTACCCTTCCCGGTGTAGCTTTCCAATACATTCTTCGAGGAACTATAAAAAACTACGTAACACCTTATATTACCAAAGAGAATAAAATAACGGACGCGATCTGTCCACCGCTGTTTGCACCCACTGAAGAAGTATACGAAATAATGAAACAAGCGCTCGTTGGTGGTCCATCAATTGTATTTTCAAGATTAATGGCAGGAGGTATTTCTAGAATTAGATCAACCCCAGACGGAAATGGAAAAATATGTGACTCTATATTAGGATTTGACGCAAACGCTTTGTATTTATCCACACTTGCAAAAAACAATGCCATGTGGAGAGGGAAGGGTTATAAAATCAGAACACCCATTTTCGAACAAAAGAATTACAAATTTTACAAGACAGGTTTTAACGGATAAGTGGTTTGGGTTTGCCGAAGTGGATATAATAGTTCCCCACAACTTAAAACAAAAGTTTTTCTGAAATGTCACCATTATTCATAAATAGGATTGTGGAGGAAAATGAAGTTCCACAACATATGTTAGATTATTTGAAAGAAACAGGTCGCTGTAGAGGAGATGGAAAGAAGCTGGTTGGTGCAATGTCCGCTAAAAAAGTTTTATTATTTACCCCACTTTTAAAATGGTATTTAACCCATGGGTTGAAAATAATTGCCATTCACACAATAATAAACTACAATCCCGGAAAACCATTTGAGTGGTTTGCAAAAGAAGTTACATCCGCAAGACGAACTGGCGATGTTGACAGCTCCAAATCCGCAATTGCAGATATTATGAAATTATTAGGAAATTCTTGCTGTGGAAAAATGATAGAATCACCAGAAACACATCTAAACACAACATATACAAAAGACGAAAAATTTAAAAATGTGTGGATGCGGCACTACGATCTGCGTATTTTAGCGATTTAGAAGAAATTGGAGATGCGTACGAAATATCCTCCAGGCGTACAACCTCCCTGATGAATCGTCCATTTCACTGTGGAATTGCTGTATATCAATATGCAAAACTAAGAATGTTACAATTTTATTATGACTTTTTAGATAAATACATTGATCGAGCGGATTTTGAACTGATTCAAATGGATACAGATAGTTTATATATGGGTGTCAGTGGACCTCTGGATAACATAATAAAACCGGAAATGCTCGAAGATTTTAACGAACATAAAAAAGAATGGTTGGCGTGGGATAAATGGAGCAATAGAGAGCCTGGACTTTTCAAACTAGAATATCAAGGTGATCGCGCTATAGCCCTATCCAGTAAGTGCTATATTGTTCAGAAAAAAGATACCGAAGAAGTCAAACATTCTGCAAAAGGACTTTCTGCAAGACAAAATAAACTTACATGGGACAGATTCTACGCCGCACTGAATCACGACGGAATAGATAGAGGTATGAATAGAGGATTCAGAATGAAAAACGGAACCATGAAAACCTACACGCAGAAAAAATTAGGCCTTTCTGCATATTACGATAAACGAAGAGTTTTACCGGATGGGATACATACAGATCCTCTATAACTAATAATAAATTAAAATAAAAATCTATATGTTTTTCACATTCAACTCTTCTTCCTCAGTAATTATTTCCTCTTCCTCCCTAAGTTTGTCTGTTAGTTTATTAACTCGGATTTGTTGTTCTGGTGTGAGATTGTTTAAATCAAACTCAAAAACAGCTTTAATTTCCTCACAAAGATCATAATATTGATTTGCATTATTATTTTGTTCTTGCAACCACTTTACATCGCACGGTAATTTTTCCATTCTTTTAATTAATTATTTTTTAAACTACAACATAAAAAAAAGAAAACCAATTAATTTTTACAAAATTATAAATTACTTATTAACAAGTTACAGGTATTAATACCTTCTTTATAGGTCTTCCAACCGGGTTTTTAACCAGACTTTTTAGATTACTCTTTTTCAATTTTTCATCTTTTTCCAAACACCCCAAACTTTCAACTCTATCGATAAAAGTTTTCATTTTTGTTACAGAATCCCATATTTCCTTTTGTCGCTTTACACAAATGTGATACTTTTTTCTAGTTTGTTGTGCAGTAACAACATATCGCGCTAGAATAATATTAACCAAATCATCATCAGAAAGTTTAGTCTTTGTCATAATTTTAAATAAAATTATAATTATATATACACGTGTAGTTATTGTTTAACAGAAAAATAAAAAATATATTTATTTAAAACATGATAGTTGACAACAGCAAGGGTTTTACACTCCTATAACACCAATATGAGAAAGTGAGCCAGAACCGTCATGTTACTGGTGGGTAGTTGAAACCATTACAGATTTGCCCCCAATATGAGAAAGTGAGCCAGAACCCCCATGTTACTGGTGGGTAGTTGAAACCATTACAGATTTGCCACCAATATGAAAAGTGAGCCAGAACCGCTACTAATTTAAAAAATTATATATTCTTTATTGTTATTATTATTTTTAATTTCTTTTAAATCTTTTAACTCATTAAATACTCTTTTGTTCTTTTTAACGTTTTTTTTAGATGATTTTGATAATTTATTAATTTTATTAAAATTATCTCCGCCACTAGCCAGCTGTTTTGCATTCGTTATCCACGAAATCGTTTCCAAATCAGCGTTTTCCCACAACTTATTAAGACGTGCGCTACCTATTTTATACTTCTTTTTAATATGATCCGCGGACACCTTTCCATTTCCACGGGATAAAACAATTTCCTCAATACTTTTATTAGATAAGTATGACTTCGGCATTTCTTTATAATAAGTAATTTATATAAATTATAAATATGCTCAAAATGCTTAAAATTAAAAATCAATATCAGACCAACCCAAATCTATGATCAATATCAGACCAACCCAAATCTATACGTTCTTGAGCGTACGCTTCATCAAATCCAGCATCTATATAGTGTTGAACCAGCTCTTCATAAGTTCCCTGAAGTACCCAACCATCCTCTTCTGCTTTTAATAATTTAAATAAATTAATTATTGGAATATATTTTTTATCAACTTGTTTTTTCTTAATTTTATCAACTTGTTCTGGATTTATCTTTTCACTAGTTAAACACACCTTTGACATAGTTATAATAAGTAATTATATAGATATATAATAGATATATAAAACACGTTCAAAACGATAAATAATTAATTTATTTAAATTATTAAAAATTAGAATGGACAAAGTAATTTTATGGGAAATGGAGTTTTTAAAAGGGTTTGTTGGAGAATATTTTCCTTATTTTAAAATGAAAGAATTATTTAAAATAGAGTACATGAAATATCAGCGCAACCTATTACGCACCGATAAAAGAGTTGCATTTTCAATATTCTATAGAAAATTATCTAGGTGTTTTAAGAAACAAATTAGAGAAATTAGGGGTTTAAACAGGATTAATAAAGAATTAGTTGAAGAGAATGCAGCAAATTTTATAAACCTATTTCAAATAAAAGACTCATTTACTGATATGGATTTCTACCAAGAAACGGAAACGGAAGAATTAAACGCGTTATTTGAACCAATTCCAAGTAGTGGTTATTGGTAATTGTTGAGCAATGCTGAGTAATTGTTGAGCAATTGTTGAGCAATGCTGAGTAATTGTTGAGCAAGTGCTGAGGAATTGCTGAGCATTATTTACTAGTTGTTCAGCATTGAGCATTATTTGCTCGTAATTTGCTCAAAATGCCCAAAATACTCGAAATTTCCAGAATTCCCAGAATTATAAAAAATAAAAAATAAACCAAACTTTTAAATCAAACCATTTTAAAAAAATAAATCCCAAATTTAAAAAAATTCCTTGTTTGTACAAGTATATATAATTCCAAACTAAGTGTACATATAGAGTACCTTTTTTGTATAGGAATTTTTTTAAATTTGGGATTTATTTTTTTAAAATGTTGGTTTTAATTTTTTATTTATAATTCTGGGAATTCTGGAAATTTCGAGTATTTTGGGCATTTTGAGCAAATTACGAGCAAATAATGCTCAATGCTGAACAACTAGTAAATAATGCTCAGCAATTCCTCAGCACTTGCTCAACAATTACTCAGCATTGCTCAACAATTGCTCAACAATTACTCAGCATTGCTCAACAATTACCAATAACCACTACTTGGAATTGGTTCAAATAACGCGTTTAATTCTTCCGTTTCTTGGTAGAAATCCATATCAGTAAATGAGTCTTTTATTTGAAATAGGTTTATAAAATTTGCTGCATTCTCTTCAACTAATTCTTTATTAATCCTGTTTAAACCCCTAATTTCTCTAATTTGTTTCTTAAAACACCTAGATAATTTTCTATAGAATATTGAAAATGCAACTCTTTTATCGGTGCGTAATAGGTTGCGCTGATATTTCATGTACTCTATTTTAAATAATTCTTTCATTTTAAAATAAGGAAAATATTCTCCAACAAACCCTTTTAAAAACTCCATTTCCCATAAAATTACTTTGTCCATTCTAATTTTTAATAATTTAAATAAATTAATTATTTATACGTTTTGTAACGTGTTTTATATATCTATTATATCTATATAATTACTTATTATAACTATGTCAAAGGTGTGTTTAACTAGTGAAAAGATAAATCCAGAACAAGTTGATAAAATTAAGAAAAAACAAGTTGATAAAAAAATATATTCCAATAATTAATTTATTTAAATTATTATTAAAAGCAGAAGAGGATGGTTGGGTACTTCAGGGAACTTATGAAGAGCTGGTTCAACACTATATAGATGCTGGATTTGATGAAGCGTACGCTCAAGAACGTATAGATTTGGGTTGGTCTGATATTGATCATAGATTTGGGTTGGTCTGATATTGATTTTTAATTTTAAGCATTTTGAGCATATTTATAATTTATATAAATTACTTATTATAAAGAAATGCCGAAGTCATACTTATCTAATAAAAGTATTGAGGAAATTGTTTTATCCCGTGGAAGGTGTCCGCGGATCATATTAAAAAGAAGTATAAAATAGGTAGCGCACGTCTTAATAAGTTGTGGGAAAACGCTGATTTGGAAACGATTTCGTGGATAACGAATGCAAAACAGCTGGCTAGTGGCGGAGATAATTTTAATAAAATTAATAAATTATCAAAATCATCTAAAAAACGTAAAAAGAACAAAAGAGTATTTAATGAGTTAAAAGATTTAAAAGAAATTAAAAATAATAATAACAATAAAGAATATATAATTTTTTAAATTAGTAGCGGTTCTGGCTCACTTTTCATATTGGTGGCAAATCTGTAATGGTTTCAACTACCCACCAGTAACATGGGGGTTCTGGCTCACTTTCTCATATTGGGGGCAAATCTGTAATGGTTTCAACTACCCACCAGTAACATGACGGTTCTGGCTCACTTTCTCATATTGTGTTATAGGAGTGTAAAACCCTTGCTGTGTCAACTATCATGTTTTAAATAAATATATTTTTTATTTTTCTGTTAAACAATAACTACACGTGTATATATAATATATTTAAAAAATTATGACAAAGACTAAACTTTCTGATGATGATTTGGTTAATATTATTCTAGCGCGATATGTTTGTTACTGCACAACAAACTAGAAAAAAGTATCACATTTGTGTAAAGCGACAAAAGGAAATATGGGATTCTGTAACAAAAATGTACTTTTATCGATAGAGTTGAAAGTTTGGGGTGTTGGAAAAAGATGAAAAATTGAAAAAGAGTAATCTAAAAAGTCTGGTTAAAAACCCGGTTGGAAGACCTATAAAGAAGGTATTAATACCTGTAACTTGTTAATAAGTAATTTATAATTTTGTAAAAATTAATTGGTTTTCTTTTTTTTTATGTTGTAGTTTAAAAAATAATTAATTAAAATTTAAAAGAATGGAAAAATTACCGTGCGATGTAAAGTGGTTGCAAGAACAAAATAATAATGCAAATCAATATTATGATCTTTGTGAGGAAATTAAAGCTGTTTTTGAGTTTGATTTAAACAATCTCACACCAGAACAACAAATCCGAGTTAATAAACTAACAGACAAACTTAGGGAGGAAGAGGAAATAATTACTGAGGAAGAAGAGTTGAATGTGAAAAACATATAGATTTTAATTTTATTAAAATTAGTTATAGAGGATCTGTATGTATCCCATCCGGTAAAACTCTTCGTTTATCGTAATATGCAGAAAGGCCTAATTTTTTCTGCGTGTAGGTTTTCATGGTTCCGTTTTTCATTCTGAATCCTCTATTCATACCTCTATCTATTCCGTCGTGATTCAGTGCGGCGTAGAATCTGTCCCATGTAAGTTTATTTTGTCTTGCAGAAAGTCCTTTTGCAGAATGTTTGACTTCTTCGGTATCTTTTTTCTGAACAATATAGCACTTACTGGATAGGGCTATAGCGCGATCACCTTGATATTCTAGTTTGAAAAGTCCAGGCTCTCTATTGCTCCATTTATCCCACGCCAACCATTCATTTTTATGTTCGTTAAAATCTTCGAGCATTTCCGGTTTTATTATGTTATCCAGAGGTCCACTGACACCCATATATAAACTATCTGTATCCATTTGAATCAGTTCAAAATCCGCTCGATCAATGTATTTATCTAAAAAGTCATAATAAAATTGTAACATTCTTAGTTTTGCATATTGATATACAGCAATTCCACAGTGAAATGGACGATTCATCAGGGAGGTTGTACGCCTGGAGGATATTTCGTACGCATCTCCAATTTCTTCTAAATCGCTAAAATACGCAGATCGTAGTGCCGCATCCACACATTTTTCGTCTTTTGTATATGTTGTGTTTAGATGTGTTTCTGGTGATTCTATCATTTTTCCACAGCAAGAATTTCCTAATAATTTCATAATATCTGCAATTGCGGATTTGGAGCTGTCAACATCGCCAGTTCGTCTTGCGGATGTAACTTCTTTTGCAAACCACTCAAATGGTTTTCCGGGATTGTAGTTTATTATTGTGTGAATGGCAATTATTTTCAACCCATGGGTTAAATACCATTTTAAAAGTGGGGTAAATAATAATAAAACTTTTTTAGCGGACATTGCACCAACCAGCTTCTTTCCATCTCCTCTACAGCGACCTGTTTCTTTCAAATAATCTAACATATGTTGTGGAACTTCATTTTCCTCCACAATCCTATTTATGAATAATGGTGACATTTCAGAAAACTTTTGTTTTAAGTTGTGGGGAACTATTATATCCACTTCGGCAAACCCAAACCACTTATCCGTTTAAAACCAAAACCTGTCTTGTAAAATTTGTAATTTCTTTTGTTCGAAAATGGGTGTTCTGATTTTATAACCCTTCCCTCTCCACATGGCATTGTTTTTGCAAGTGTGGATAAATACAAAGCGTTTGCGTCAAATCCTAATATAGAGTCACATATTTTTCCATTTCCGTCTGGGGTTGATCTAATTCTAGAAATACCTCCTGCCATTAATCTTGAAAATACAATTGATGGACCACCAACGAGCGCTTGTTTCATTATTTCGTATACTTCTTCAGTGGGTGCAAACAGCGGTGGACAGATCGCGTCCGTTATTTTATTCTCTTTGGTAATATAAGGTGTTACGTGTTTTTTATAGTTCCTCGAAGAATGTATTGGAAAGCTACACCGGGAAGGGTAACGGCATCTTTAAACATGTCTATACCTTTTGTTTCGTAAAATTGAGACATTTTTCTTGCCGCTTCTAGAAAAGGTCCTACGTCCAAGTCGTTATAATATTTTAACCAATCTTTAAAAGTTTTCATTCCGCGCTTTTTTGTATATGGCGTTGCACTCTTCTAGCTCCTTCTCAGTGATGGTTTTTGTTGGGGCAAGTTTATTCGTCCAGAATTTAAATTCAGGTAAACCCTCGTACGATAATTTATCTGGTGTGTCGAACCATTCGTATGGAAAGAAAGATTTTTCGTCTTTACATCCATACGCGCTAACCCATCTAGCGTAATCAACACCTGGTGAAAGATATAATTTTACATCTAGAAAGCGAAGCTTGGGCATGAATATAAATAATGTTTGATTTGCTTTTTTACCCACTAAAACTTTCTTTGTTTTATCTGCTAATATTTCAACCAATTGATTTTTTATTAGATTTAGATCGTATTTGCTTGAGTTGAATCCGAGAACTGGAACTTGGGTGATCCATCTTGTAACCGTCTTTTTGTTGTTTGTATGAAAGATTATCAAAATCTGACGGATACCCATATATAGGGTTTTCACCCACCTTTTCACCAATTTCTTCCGCTCTTTTTTCTAAATCTTCATAAAACAAATTAACCAATTTGGCTGGATCTTTTTCACATATGTGTGTTATTCTGTTAGAAAGTGTATCACCAATACTCACACTGATTGGAACGTGGGTGTTTAAAAATCTCTAAATCTATATGTGGATTGGTTTCTCCGGTTTTATCTAAATATGACTCAAAATCGAATACTATCTGATATGGGTAAATAACAGTAGGTGGGGTGGGAAACTCCTTGGCTTCTGTTGCTTTATAGTCGTGTTCCCAAATAACATTTAAATTAAACCGCTTTCTGAGTTTTTCGTCGGTTTTTAAAGTTTTTTCGTATTCTTTTTCAATCCCTCTCTTTATCTCTACATGTGTTTAGGACAACCGTGCCAGTAACATCCGTGAAACTGGTATATTGTATTTGTTTCTCCGCAAAATCCATCAACCGGGATTGTTCCAACTACTCTTTCCCCTCCATGTCCACAAACGGCAGTATGAATGTGTGGACCGGTAAAAGAATTTATCCATTGTATTGATTTTCTACTACATTTTGGGTTTTGTAAAATGCTTTTTCAAAGGCGGACATCGGTCTATCTATTTTTTTTCCTTCGCAAATAATTTTGGTTATTCCTTTACTACAGGTGTTTGTATGTCGGAGAAGGTTACAGGCCTTTGTAAACCTTTGATCACATTCTGTACAACAGTAATTTGGTGGCTTTATCCATATCTGTAATAAGAAATGCGTGATCATTATATACCCCTATTGTATCTTTTTTGTTCTATCTCTTCATAGTGCGCTGCTACGTTTCTTAAAAACATGTTCCATCTTCTGTCGGCTCGTACGCGTCTATTCCTATTTTAAAACACTTTTTTCTACTTTTTTTCAAATCTTCGAATGGTATTGAACCCTCTGGTTTATTTTTTCCACAAAATTTAAAATATTTAACTTTGTGATTCAGTGTGCTTTTCATGGATCTATCTACGCATAATTTATCGTTCGGGAGTATTGGGCTAAACACCTGAATAAACCGAGTTCGTCGCCAAATGTATCTAACGGTTTTATACCCTTCTTGTATCGCAACCACCTTCCGGCAGTTTTCCTCCTGCTACATTTTTGGTTGTCATTTCAACATCTTTTATTTTTGTGGAATATATTATTTTTATAGATGTACTACCCCATCTAACAAATGTCCACTTTGTATTCGGACGACTTATTTTATCTACGTTTAATCGTTCTTCTTCTTGTGTGAATAACCATTTTTTAACCTCATCATAGCGTCTAAACCAGGGACTTCCTTGAAAGTTTGTGAAAAAATTTAGCTTTTTCAGGTTTCCCTTTGAATCCTTTTCCTCTATGTGTTGCAATGTGTAATGAAATGAGTATCTGAGATAAAAACTCCCGTGCAACAGAGGTTCTAACTCTTTTATCCACCCTTCTGTATTATTTTTTTGAAGTCGTCTACCCAGCGATATTGTTGTTATTCTGCGACCTTTTTCTATCTTTTTTTCGTGGTGTTTGTAGTCTTCTAAAATATCCTCTCCTTCGAGTATTATTTTTTTAAGTAATTCGGTTTTCGGTGTTCTCTTTTCTGGTTTTTTTGTAGTAATATTTTCACTTTTAATGCTCATTTTAGCCTCATCATCGAGTCGTTGAATTAATTAATTTGTTTACATATTCTTCAGATTTGGTTTCTATCCCTTTGAAAGCGCCCCTTTTGTATGCCCTCGTAAAACGTTTCATATATTCTTTCATTTTTTTCTTCATTAATTAGTCTGGTAAGTCCCCTTTCTCTTAATCTGAGTGAAAATACTACTCCCCATTCCAGTCAACTCCTTTCTCTGAGTTGTGTGATTTTATTTTCACCCTGACTATCTCCACCAATCAGTGTTTGTGGGGTTATTGCAGGGGGTTTTTGTAAACTGTTGACATTTTCCTCTTTTCAGATAACATTTTTATATATTGGTATATATAAATTATTATATTTTTATCTTTAATAGAAAATTTTAATAATTCTTGGTTTTTTCGCACAACCCGTTGGGAGCTATTTTATTATATTCATATATTTTCAAATATTTGTATGCCGTTGGTCTTATCCTTTCTGCTTGTAATGTCCAGGATGCAAAACGGTAACGAAGTGACTCTCTCTATACTACTGCTGCGCAAAATACTATACGTGCATGTTTGAAACAATGCACCACCTTCAGTACTTGAACTCAGCTACTTGATTTGTCTTGTGTAATTTACAGGTTTCCTGAGGAAAATACGCGCTACTGATTTAGCAAAATTGCATAGCAGGCAATTTCGTGAGGAAAATACGTGCGCTATTTATAGATCGTGGGTTTTCCAAGATAACGATTCGTAAGTCATTGAGCAATGATCAGCTGATGTGTTTGGTCAGACAAATTCGGTTGAACCATGGCGACCACGGATGATATGGTGGCGTATCAAGAGCTGTCGATCAGGATAAACTTGAAGGATTACATGTCCTACATCGCGGAATGCGTGCATCCCATGGATCTGGCCGGTCTTCCTTACTTTACAGAAGGTAAGCTTTTTAATTACATTTACTGTTCTAGTTCAGTAGTTGCGTCGCCAGAACCACAGGTGGTTCTAGTGGGTTTCGGATCAAGGACACGTTCTATACAAGATCATCGTTTGATTCAAAGATAATTGCTTCGTACATATACATGTGATAGAATATATGTATAACATATATGTGAATACTGCCTCGTTACTGTATTCTAAACGGCACATGGAGTGGCCAAGTCGGCCATCTTTGTGTGTTTCAGCCATCAGCCAGTTCACCTGTTCTACGGGTTGACAACGAACTTAAAATGTGAAGTAGAACTTATGATATAGTGTAGCTAATCGCGTGTAAAAATGCCAGGAGAACGGACTCCTATCCATTATATTACACCAAACTGCAAAATATGTCTGTTTTCCGGACATGGTTGTGCAGCCCTGTGTTTTTAACAACATGAACACCATTATATATAGCCTCATACATGTACACAGAGCATCGTACAGTGTATAACCTTTACCTGGCCAACCACACAACACATACCATATATACCCACTACTGTACTCTATTATTAGCTATCAGATCCAGTGACATGTAAGCAGTTAGGCGGGAGTTTTTTTTATTTTTCGTTTCTCAGACCCGCCGCCGCAATTTAGGCGAAACAAAAAAGAGTTCTCATTTCGACTGGACACGCTGGTTCCCGTGGCTCCGCAAATGTGTAGCAGAGGGTAACATAGTACAGGGAACCAGTCTTGTTTCTATTCCGGTGGCAGAATATGGCTTCTGCTGTTGATCGTTAAGTTTGGTTGGGGGTCAATATAGACAGAAATAACAATGTGATAAAATCCAAATTCGCGAAAGGGGCTGTTTATGAGCCCCTGTCTGAATTCCTTAGCATTACAATTACGTGAGTCATATTTTTAATTCACTGTCATATTGATAAACTTATCAGAAGAACTAGCCTAGTATTCTTTATAAATGTGAACAGAACAGTAATCTATTTTTTTTTTCCTCCTCTGGACATATTTGTTGGAAAAATCTGAGAAACAAATAAAAAAAAAACTCCGGCCTTACCTGAGTGTATTGTCGCTGGTGTCTACTTGTCTTCTATGCGAGTAAATATGGCTTTACCTATGGGCAACGTGTACACTGACATAGGCTGTGCATCCGATTGAAAAGTTTACACATCAACATTTATTTTGAGATTGATGGGAGAAATGCTCAGATATCTCGTCGTTTGTATAGTTTGATGGCTTAATAGTTATAGCTTGCCGTTCTCATATCTGTCTATTATGTATTGCACCATTTTTATTTGATTTACTGTCATATAATTATTATTTGCTGTATGTGTCAATCGCACGAAGTGATGAAACTGTACGATGGCTTGTACATACAAAGATGGTGGAGATGGCAACTCAATGTACCATATAGCATACAGTAACAAGACAATATTTACATATGTTATATCCATACACTCTTATGAAGCAATTAGCATTGAAGCGGAGTGTATCTATTTAAAAAGAAGGCTCATTCTTAAATTTTGATAAAATTTAGTATTATCGAACAAATAATTATTATTTTTGCATTGTTTATATGTAAATTTGGGCATGTTTCGTGAAACAGACAGTAGTTAAGATACTTTGACTGTTTATTTGAGTAGCTGATACTTATAACAGTCTACTAGGTGGAACGTTGAAAAATTGGCCGCCAAACGGTAGCCCAGCGAACAAGAAATGTCCATATTATTTCAATAGAGCATACCATTTTTGTCGCGCCCGCTTGCGGAAAGCGCGATATAGTCGGCACATTGGTGTATGTACGTACGTACGTGTGTCCGGTTAAAGTTTTTGGTTAAGTTTTTTGGTTAAATTTTTTGGTTAAAGTTTTTGGTTAAGTTTTTTGGTTAAGTTTTTTGGTTAAAGTTTTTGGTTAAGTTTTTTGGTTAAGTTTTTTGGTTAAGTTTTTGGTTAAGTTTTTTGGTTAAAGTTTTTGGTTAAATTTTTTGTTTAAAGTTTTTCGTTATACTATATCTCTGCAACTGCTTTGCCCATTACCTTGAAACTTCACATGGGTGTTTATCATCATCTATATTTTCATTCTACCCCCCTCCTGTGCGGCTCCTGTGTCCAATGTCAAGGTCAAATTACTTTGAAGTTTTTGGTTCAGTTTGTTGGTTAAAGTTTTTCGTTGTACTTTATCTCTGCAACTACTTTGCCCATTACCTTGAAACTTCACATGGGTGTTTATCATCATCTATATTTTCATTCTACCCCCCTCCCGTGCGGCTCCTGTGCCCAATGTCAAGGTCAAATTACTTTGAAGTTTTTGGTTTGGTTAAAGTTTTTTGTTATACAATATCTCTGCACCTGCTTTCCCATTACCTTGAAACTTCACATGGGTGTTTGTCATCATCTATATTTTCATTCTACCCCGCTCCCGTGCGGCCTCTTTGCCCAGTGTCAAGGTCAAATTACTTTGAAGTTTTTGGTTAAGTTTTTTGGTTAAAGTTTTTCATTATACTATATCTCTGCAACTGCTTTGCCCATTACCTTGAAGCTTCACATGGGTGTTTATCAGCATACATATATTCATTCTACCCCCACCCGTGCGGCCCCTGTGCCCAATGTCAACGTCAAATTACTTTGAAGTTTTTGGTTAAAGTTTTTGGTTAAAGTTTTTTCATGTACAATAGCTATGCACCTACTTTGCCCATTACCTTGAACCTTCACATGCCTGTTTCCGTACGTACGTACGTACGTACCTGTGTCCGTTTAAAGTTGTCGGTTAAGTTTTTTGGTTAAGTTTTTTGGTTAAAATTTTTGGTTAAGTTTTTTGGTTTAAGTTTTTTGGTTAATGTTTTGGGTTAAGTTTTTTGGCTAAGTTTTTTGGTTAAAGTTTTTGGTTAAGTTTTTTGGTTAAAGTTTTTCGTTATACTATAACTCTGCAACTGCTTTGCCCATTACCTTGAAATTTCGCATGGGTGTTTATTATCATCTCTATTTTCATTCTACCCCCCTACCGTGCGGCCCCTTGCGCCCGCTTGCGGAAAACGCGATATAGTCGGCACTTTGGCGTACGTACCTTCACATGCCTGTTTATCATCATCTATATTTTCATTCTACCCCCACCCGTGCGGCCCCTGTGCCCAATATCAAGGTCAAATTGATTTAACGTTTTTGTCGCTCCCGCATGCGGAAAGCGCGATATAGTCGGCACTTTGGCGTACATACGTACGTACGTACGTACGTACGTGTGTCCGGTTAAAGTTTTTGGTTAAAGTTTTTGGTTAAGTTTTTTGGTTAAAGTTTTTCGTTATACTATATCTCTGCAACTGCTTTGCCGAGCGGCCCCTGTGCCCAATGTCAAGGTCAAATTACTTTGAAGTTTTTGGTCAAGTTTTTTGGTTAAGTTTTTTTGTTACGTTTTTTGGTTAAGTTTTTTTGGTTAAAGTTTTTCGTTATACTATATCTCTGCAACTGCTTATCCCATTACCTTGAAACTTCACATGGGTGTTTATCATCATACATACTTTCATTCTACCCCTCACCCGTGCGGCCCCCAATGTCAAGGTCAAATTACTTTGAAGTTTTTGGTTAAGTTTTTTGGTTTAGTTTTTCGTTGTACTATATCTCTGCAACTGCTTTGCCCATTACCTTGAAACTTCACATGGGTGTTTATCATCATCTATGTTTTCATTCTACCCGCCTCCCGTGCGACCCCTGTGCCCAATGTCAAGGTCAAATTACTTTGAAGTTTTTGGTTAAGTTTTTTGGTTAAGTTTTTCAGTTAAGTTTTTTTGGTTAAAGTTTTTCGTTATACTATATCTCTGCAACTGCCTTGCCCATTACCTTGAAACTTCACATGGGTGTTTATCATCATACATATTTTCATTCTACCCCCATCCGTGCGGCCCCTGTGCCCAATGTCAACGTCAAATTACTTTGGAATTTTTTGTTAAAGTTTTTGGTTAAGGTTTTTTCATGTACTATATCTATGCACCTACTTTGCCCATTACCTTGAACCTTCACATGCCTGTTTATCATCATCCATATTTTCATTCTACCCCCCAGGCGTGCGGCCCCTGTGCCCAATGTCAAGGTCAAATTACTTTAAAGTTTGTGTCGCTCCCGCTTGCGGGAAGCGCGATATAGTCGGCACTTTGGCGTACATACGTACGTACGTACGTGTGTCTGGTTAAAGTTTTGGTTAAGTTTTTTGGTGAAAGTTTTTCATCCATATTTTCATTATACCTCCCACCCGTGCGGCCGCTGTGCCCAATGTGAAGGTAAAATTACTCCGATGTTTTTGGTTAAAGATTTTGGTTAAAGTTTTTTCATGTACTATATCTATGCACCTACTTTGTCCATTACCTTGAACCTTCACATGCCTGTTTATTATCATCCATATTTTCTTTCTACCCCACACCCGTGCGGCCCCTGTGCCCAATGTCAAGGTCGAATTACTTTTTGTTGCGCCCGCTTGCGGAAATCGCGATATAGTCGGCACTTTGGCGTACGTACGTGTGTCCGATTATAAGATTTTGGTTAAGTTTTTTGGTTAAGTTTTTTGGTTAAAGTTTTTTGTTATACATGTACTATGTTTCTGCAACTGCTTTGCCCATTACCTTGAAACTTCACATGGGTGTTTATCATCATCTATATTTTCATTCTACCCCCCTCCCGTGCGGCCCCTGTTCCCAATGTGAAGGTCAAATTACTTTTTGGTTAAAGTTTTTGTCGCGCCCGCTTGCTGAAAGCACGATATAGTCGGCACTTTGGCGTACGTATGTACGTACGTATGTATGTGTGTCCGGTTAAAATTTTTGGTTAACGTTTTTCGTTATACTATATCTCTTTTTTTAGTGTCCATGCCTCGCCACAAGGCGCTACATGCAGGGCGCGGCCATCTAGTAATGACTATAATGTTGTTATTATGTATGTTGTATTGATTATCATTATAAAAATAATTTAAGTGTTTTTCGTATCTTTCCACAAATTAACTCACTGTTAACTGACTAATTGGAAGGGATTTAAAGGCACTTTTATCCTTCAGTAAATGAAATGGACTCTCACATGTTGGTTTTCAGACAATTCCATTTATCAGAAAGACGTATTCTATTTAGAAATAAGACAATATCCGGACATTGTGCATATCCTGATGAGCCGTCTCAACCGGATCTACACTGTTTGCAAACATTTGAATAGAGCTATGTAGTATGTAGTGTTGAACGGGTTAAAAAGAAGTGTCCATTAAATGTACATGCCCACTCAGTAGGCACAAAATGCCAGGTTATAATATAGGTAGACAGATAGTTTTGTATATTCTGTAGATATGGCATTTTCTAGCAAAAATAAACAGTCATTCACCATTGACCCAGGTATTGATTGGCATTATTATACATGTTATGTCAGACGAAAATCAGGGGCGATAACCGTGATTCCTTAAAATGTTAACGTGCAATGATCATACTTTATAATTTATCGAAAATATATATTTTTTTCAAGTGACGCATTTAATTAGTATAAATAATTAAAACATGTCATGCCTCATTTGCATATGAAAGCCTGATACCACCGCGAGTCACTAACAGTACAATAACTATTACTAAATGATTATATCTGTATAGTGGGCACTCGTAAGTTTTAGAACTGGTGGAATAGTGACATAATTATGCACTAATTTAATTCTTATAAATAACAGTTTGTGCCTACTGAGTGGGCATGTACCTTTAAATGTTGTTTAAATCGAGCTCCTTAGACATACAAGAAGGCCACAAGTCGACCATAATAATATGTATATGGTTGTAACGCAAAACCTTGTTTGATTCACGAGGGCAATGATTGGATTTATCCACTACATGAAAGGTGTTCAAATGACAGGAACCAGTTACCAGGCATCTTAGTCAATAATTGTAAAGTTTAACATGTCTGGCCATGATATTGAGAACAGAGATCCAGATCAGCTGCGTATTGGCTTAAATACCCAATTAAAATTGCCAAAAACCCAATTGAAATTAGAAGTAGCGAGTATCAAAAAGCAATAATATTTTGTTGCACCTTTATCATGCTGCAGAAAACAATAAACAGGCAACAGATATAGCATATGTTTCTTATTTCTGGTATCTATGACCCAACCCACCCCTTTCCCCAAGGTCAAGGTCACAAACTTAGCACATTCATAAACTTAATGTTGGGGTAAATGTCTTATAACATCTGTTTCCTTTCAGAGAACGCCTTGATATTTCATACATGCATTCCTCAGATGACCTTCTATCAGGCTGTAGCCAATCCACGAACCAACACGCAACCCTTACTCCAAGGTCAAGGTCACAAACCTAGCATGTTCATAAACTTAACGTTCGGGTAAATGTCTTATAACATCTGTTTCCTTTCATTGAACGCCTTGATATTCCATACATGCGAGCCTCAGATGACCTTCTATCATGCTGTAGCAAATCCACCACCACCCACCACCCACCACCCACCACCCACCACCCAACCCTTACCCCGAGTTCAAGGTCACAAACTTAGCATGTTCATAAACTTAACGTTGGGGTAAATGTCTTATAACATGTTTTCTTTCATGGAACGCCTTGATATTTCATACATGCATTCGTGTGATGATACTCTATCGTACTATAACAAATCCAAGACCCACTGCCCTCCCCTTACCCCAATGTCAAAGTCACAAACTTAGCACATTCATAAGCTTAACGTTGCGGTAAATTTCTTGTAACCTGTCATGGAACGCCTCGATAGTTCATACATGCATTCGTAAGATGAACCTCTGTCATGCTGTAGCAAATCCACGACCCACCAACCAACCCTTACCCCAAGGTCAATGTCACGAATTTAGCATGTTCATAAACTTAACGTTGGGGTAAATGTTGTGTAACTTCTGTTTCTTTACAGGGAACGCTTTGACATTTCATACATGCATTCATCTGATGATCCTCTAATGTGCAAAAGCAAATACATGTCCCATCCCCGACCCCTTTCCCCAAGATCAACATCATAAACTTAATGTTGGAGTAAATGTATTTTTATAACTTCTGTTTCCTTACAGGGAACACCTTGATATTTCATACATGCATTCATCTGATGATCCTCTATTGTGATACAGCAAATCCATGACCCCCACCCCTTTCCACACGGTCAATGTCACAAACTTAGTGCGTTCATAAACTTAACGTTGGGTTAAATTTTGTATAACTTCTGTTTTCAGGGAGCGCATTGATATTTCATACATGCATTCATTTTAATATGCTATATCATGCTATAGCAAATCCACGACCCACCTTCCACCACTGACCCCAATGCCAAGGTCCACTCACACCCCTTAACCCAAGGTCAAGTGATATAATATTCATGTTTTTTTTATACAACGGTGCCAAGTTTGAGTGAAGGCTGCCAACAGGCGAGCTTCGTTGTCTTCTGACAACTCTTGTTAGTAGTCTGATACCGGTGACGTGTGACACATTATTATGCAAACGACGGCTACAATTATAAATGGTGTAGTATTTGGTGTAGCATTTACACTTTTTAATTAACTATTTAACCTGCTTGCTAGTTCAGCCATGTAACCAATGCCATCATGACGTCGTCCACAATTGACTCATGTGTCGGATAGTCATTAAGGAAGTTACTACATGTACCTATTATATTGTGTATAGTAAGGTACGTGTAGTAGGAGGGTAATGTGTTAAAAGTGAAAAATATCTTAACGGCAGCTGGGGTCGAACCCAGACCGTCTATGTGTAAGGCGAATACTCTAACACGTCGCTATAAAAGCCGGCTTGTACTGCAAGGCAGTACACATGTGTGATTGTCCTACTATGCCAGTACGGCTACAGTAAACATAACCTTTGAATATGAGTTTAAATGACACTTGGTGTGGGTGGCATGTGTTTGATGTTGGAGCATCGGTGACATACTTTTCAAGAGTGGTCTGATCAAATGTATCAGATGTTTTGCATCGACCATGGTCCACACATGAGCGAGGTTTCCTTAACTTCATTCAACACTGAATTCATTAGAGTTGGAGCAAGTAACCCGGTATTTCTCAGATTTGTATGTTCTACTTTTTTACTATTTGGTGATGCCTAAATCAATTTGCATTACATTATCTCATATGATATAAATAGAGGCAATACTAGTGGCTTGCCAAGTTCAGGTTCGAAATGTTCCAAAATAATGAAAATTTAGCGAAAGGCCGGATCATGGACGTACATTCCAGTAGAACAACTGTTTCACTGCTTGTGATGCCTCACAAGTTCAGCTGGGGATTTACCTTGGACAGTGACGTGTTCACCTCAAATATAGAGATGACACATTTCTTTAATCTGACGGGAGTTGGCAAGCACCTCACTGAATGCTAGTTATCATATCCTTGCCATTCATGCACACATATTGCCACAATTATGCACATGCCCACTGTAGCACCATCTAGTATACGTTTATACAGTTTGAGCCACAACCACACTAACAAGATAATAACACCCACCACCATGAGTATGACTACAATTAAACATAGTGGATTATTTGTCCTTGCCCCCCACATCTGACTCAATAAAATCCTCTACTAGAACCTCTCGGATGTAGCCTCGTGCATGTGAGAAGTAATTTAACACAACGGAACATGCCAATACTGCCATGAATGTCTGCCACTGTAACTAACTCGGTCATCAATATGTTGGAAGCTATCTTCTTAGCATACTGAAACGGCAAACTAGGAGAGGTTGACCTGTCCACATACACTACATGTATTTCGAAGATTAAGACCAGTCAGCTGTTCTCTTATAGGGGAGTGTCCATAGGTCCATGTATAATGCCAACACTCAGCCGAGGCTCAATAGTACACAGTATCAGCAAAGCATGAGAAACGCCCAAATGTAGACAATATAATATACTTGTAGCTATATTTGGCGAGGGCAATTCCGGTGTCCGGCGACAGAAATGAGAAATTTGCTCTTGTTAGCAGGCATTGTTAACAGTGTCAATGTTCACATCAATCAGTATCTGCATATTTTTTTCGCATTATAGGCAACATCTTGCACTATATCGCTACGCCACAGTCAACTATATACATTTACGTAATTTCACTAATTTTACATTTCGCGCACTAAAATATAGAAAAGCCCTGCAGGTCATTGACGTTCATACTTCACTATATTGTTATTGAGAGACAATTTTACAATATGAAGACAAAATATTATCATAAACTCACATAATAAAGTGTATATTAGCAAACTTCTTAGGTTACTCTCCACGAAATAGATAGTAAACAAAGAACGCTTCAAACGCAAATTTGGAAAGACTACTCCGTCATAACGTTACTGTAATGAAATGTAATTAGAGTTATGCACTTAGAACTAATAATTTAGATGTGTTGCAAGTAGACATAAACAATAATTGAACATCTGGGACACGCTAGAAGCACCTGTGGTCAGAACGGGGTTTTATTCCTTTTAAACCAAAGTGACTTTGTCTCAGATATACTATAAATGGGTCTTCGCTTCATGCCCAGTAAATTACATAATTTGTGTTTTATATATATCACAGGTTGAAGTAACATACCAAGGGCTATAAATACATTAAATATACCTAAAAGTATCAATAAGTGAAACAAAAGTATGTTAAACTTTTTTGAACACTCTGTTATAACACATTATTGTGTTCTAACAGGTAATACACATTTTTGTTCAACTGATTTTCCCCACTTATTGATACTTTTAGGTATATTTAATGTATTTATCGACCTTGGCCCGTTATTTCAACCTGTGACATACTATATAAATGGTGCCCTTGGTTGAGGGGGAGATAATCCACAATATCCCCCTCAACCAAGGGCACCATTTACTTTATTATACCGAATATAACTATCATTTCACATTGCACACTATCTTTGTTTAAATCTGCGCAGCTGGTTCCCGGTTTACAATGCTTTTCTGTTATAGGGGTAATACAACGGGTGTACCAGTCAGCGTCTGCTTTCATCTCATTCGGTATTTTCGGTCTCGATGCGCGATAAGCTACAAGGTACTCCAATTAATGTTCGGTAGTTTCCGTGACCAGACTTCGGGTATCTTCGGGCGAAACGTTCCATCATTATATTATGTCATGGCATTATTGCCCTCAGGGTACATATGGCCAATTGCTTTATACCACGTGGTAGGGAATTGAATTATTATGCCCCCGCCACCGAACGGTTTGGGGGGCATATAGTGTTACCGGCGTCCGTACGTACGTAACGTAAGTACGTACGTACGTCCGTCCCGAAACCTTAACGCTCGGGTAAATGCCTTACAAGTTCTGTTTCCTTGCTCGTATCTGCTTCACATTTCACAGACACATTGCTCCTATCGTCCTCTGCCACCCTGTGACATATCCACATTCGTCCCGCCCCCGCTAAGCCCATGATCAAGGTCACAGACTTGGTGCGTTCTTCGAAACCTTAACGCTCGGGTAAATGCCTTATAATATTTGTTTCCTTGCTCGGATCTAATTCATATTTCACACACGCATTGCTCCAATGGTCCTCTGAAACCATGTAACAAATCCACATTCGTCCCTCCCCCGCTAAGCCCAGGGTCAAGGTCACAGACTTGGTGCGTTCGAAACCTTAACGCTCGGGTAAATGCCTTATAAATTATGTTTCCTTGCTCGGATCTGCTTCACATTTCACACACGCATTGCTCCAATGGTCCTCTACCGCCCTGTAACAAATCCACATTCATCCCGCCCCCGCTAAGCCCAAGGTCAATGTCACAGTCTTGGTGCGTTAGAAACCTTAACGCTCGAGTAAATGGCTTATAATTTATGTTTCCTTGCAAAGATCTGCTTCACATTTCACACACGCATTGCTCCAATGGTGCTCAACCGCCCTGTGACAAACACACATTCGTCGCACACCTGCTAAGCCCAGGGTCAAGGTCGATGACTTTGTGCATTCGAAACCTTAACGCTCGGGTAAATGGCTGATAATTTCTGTTTCCTTGCTCCGATCTGCTTCACATTTCAGACAGGCATTGCTCCAATGATCCTCTACCGCCCTCTGACAAATCCACATTTGACCCGCCCCTGCTAAGCCTTGGGTCAAGGTCACTGACTTCGTGCGTTTGAAACCTTAACGCTCGAGTAAATGGCTTATTATGCCCCCGCCACCGAATGGTGAGGGGGGCATATAGTGCTACCGGCGTCCGTACGAACGTAACGTACGTACGTACGTACGTACGTACGTACGTCCCGAAAACTTAACGCTCGGGTAAATGGCTTATAATTTATGTTTCCTTGCTCGGATCTGCTTCACATTTCAAACACGCTTTGCTCCAATGGTCCTCTGCCACACTGTGACAAATCCACATTCGTCCCGCCCACGCTAAGCTCATGGTCAAGGTCACAGACTTGGTGCGTTCGAAACCTTAACGCTCGGGTAAATGCCTTATAATTTCTGTTTCCTTGCTCGGATCTGCTTCACAATTCACACTCGCATTGCTCCAATCGTCCTCTGCCAGCCTGTGACAAATCCACATTCGTCCTGACCCCGCTTAGCCCATGGTCAAGGTCACAGACTTGGTGCGTTCGAAACCTGAACGCTCGGGTAAATGCCTTATAAGTTCTGTTTCCTTGCTCGGATCTGCTTCACATTTCACACACGCATTGCTCCAATGGTCTTCTGCCAACCTGTGACAAATCCACATTCGTGCCGCCCCCGCTAAGCCCATGGTGAAGGTCACAGACTTGGCGCGTTTGAAACCTTAACGCTCGGGTAAATGCCTTATAATTTCTGTTTCCTTGCTCGGATCTGATTCACATTTCACACACGCATTGCTCCAATGGTCCTCTGCCATCCTGTGACAAATCCACATTCGTCCTGCCGCCGCTAAGCCCATGGTTAAGGTCACAGACCTGGTGCGTTCGAAACCTTAACGCTCGGGTAAATGCCTTATAATTTCTGTTTCCTTGCTCCGATCTTCTTCACATTTCACACACGCATTGCTCCAATGGTCCTCCGCCACCTTGTTACAAATCCACATTCGTCCCGCCCCCGCTAAGCCCATGGTCAAGGTCACAGATTTGGTGCGTTCGAAACCTTAACACTCGGGTAAATGCCTTATCATTTCTGTTTCCTTGCTCGGATCTGCTTCACATTTCACACACGCATTGCTCCAATGGTCCTCTGCCACACTGTGACAAATCTACATTCGTCCCGCCCCCGCTAAGTTCATGGTCAAGGTCACAGACTTGGTGCGTTCGAAACCTTAACGCTCGGGTAAATGCCTTATAATTGCTGTTTCCTTGCTCGGATCTGCTTCACATTTCACAACCGCATTGCTCCAATGGTCTTCTGCCACCCTGTGACAAATCCACATTCGTGCCGCCCCCCCCCTAAGCCATGTTAAGGTCAGCTAAGCCCATGGTGAAGGTCACAGACTTGGCGCGTTTGAAACCTTAACGCTCGGGTAAATGCCTTATAATTTCTGTTTCCTTGCTCGGATCTGATTCACATTTCACACACGCATTGCTCCAATGGTCCTCTGCCACCCTGTGACAAATCCACATTCGTCCCGCCCCCGCTTAGCCCATGGTTAAGGTCACAGACCTGTTGCGTTCGAAACCTTAACGCTCGGGTAAATGCCTTATAATTTCTGTTTCCTTGCTCGGATCTTCTTCACATTTCACACACGCATTGCGCCAATGGTCCTCCGCCACCCTGTTACAAATCCACATTCGTCCCGCCCCCGCTAAGCCCATGGTCAAGGTCACAGACTTGGTGCGTTGGAAACCTTAACGCTCGGGTAAATGCCTTATAATTTCTGTTTCCCTGCTCGGATCTGCTTCACAATTCACACACGCATTGCTCCAATGGTCCTCTGTCACCATGTGACAAATTCACATTCGTCCCGCCCCCGCTAAGCCGATGTTCAAGGTCACAGACTTGGTGCGTTCGAAACCTTAACGCTCGGGTAAATGCCTTATAATTTATGTTTCCTTGCTCGGATCTGCTTCACATTTCAAACACGCATTGCTCCAATGGTCCTCTGCCACCCTGTGACAAATCTACATTCATCCCTCCCCCGCTAAGCCCATGGTAAAGGTCACAGTGTTGGTGCGTTCGAAACCTTAACGCTCGGGTAAATGCCTTATAATTTCTGTTTCCTTGCTCGGATCTGCTTCACATTTCAAACACGCATTGCTCCAATGGTCCTCTGCCACCCTGTGACAAATTCACATTCGTCCTGCCCCCGGTAAGTTCATGGTCAAGGTCACTGACTTGGTGCGTTCGAAACCTTAACGCTCGGATGAATGCCTTATAATTCTGGTTTCCTTGCTCGGATCTGCTTCACATTTCACACACGCATTGCTCCAATGGTCCTCTGCTACCCTGTGACAAATCCACATTCAAATATGCCTTGTTTTCTTTGGCTGCCAACGGGGGCATTCGTGTGCCGATAGGCCACATTTCTAGTATATATATGTTATCACACCATTTTTAGCAAGGTTTTTTTTTTTGAAAAAAGGCCCCAGGCTATTGGATTGGCGAAAGCCGGGCGGGCGGGCGGCGGGCGGCGGGCGACGTGGGCGGCGGGTGGCGTCCACAATCAATGTTAATTTTTCATTTTTTCGTCCATTTCTTTTGTACTGTACCGCCTAGGACCACCAAACTTTCACAGCTTCATAACCAAGGGGTGACTACTACATACAACTATCCAACATGTGACCATTTATTTTACCTTGACCTATTATTTCTACGTAATTGACCATTTTAAACGTTACATTTTTAACGTACTTCTGGATAAAGTGTTTTGGTTAAAGTTTTTCGTTATACTATATCTCTGCAACTGCTTCGCCCATTTCCTTGAAACTGGGTGTTTATCATCATCCATATTTTCATTCTACCCCCCAACCGTGCGGCCCCTGTGCCCAATGTCAAGGTCAAATTACTTTGAATTGTTTTGTTAAAGTTTTTTCGTGTACTATATCTCTGCAACTGCTTTGCCCATTAACTTGATACTTCACATGGGTGTTTATCATCATTGTCGCGCCCGCTTGCTGAAAGCGCGATATAGTCGGCATTTTGGCATACGTCCGTCCGTCCGTCCGTCCGTCCGTACGTCCGTGTGTCCGGTTAAAGTGTTTTGGTTAAACTTTTTCCATGTACTATATCTCTTTTCTTAGTGTCCATGCCTCGCCCCAAGGCGCGACATGTAGGCCACGGCCAGCTAGTCTACAACAAGTGGGTATCCAAGTTGTTATCCAAGTGTCTATGCTTGGAAAAAACCTGGCCTTCGTGGCTTTGCCTCGTTTCTTGTATTTTATTACTTTCCAAAATGCATGCGTTATAATTATATTCAATTTAATGCAATCCGAAATTTGATATGTAGACTCCCAATATAATAATGTCTATGATCTCCCAAAGTTTGAGCAAAATGCACTAGCTCATGAATATTAATTAGGTTTGCCGGATTGTGATTGACACTCAGCTTTTAATGCCTTCTTTAACATATATTGATGAACAGATTTCGGCCATATCAACAGAGCTCCAGATAAGCTGCGTATTTGCTTAAATACCCAATTAAAATTGCCAAAAACCCAATTGAAATCGGAAGTAGCGAGTATCAAAAAGCTATAACAAATTTGTGGTACCTTTATCATGCTGCAGAAAACAATAAACAGACCGCAAATATAGCATATTGTTCTTATTTTCCATGAAAACACATCTTGGTATTTCATTAGAATTGTCTCCACGGGGACAATTCTAATGAAATGCCAATACATGTTTTCATTTCGAAGCAAACTAATCAATAATTGCTGTCTTTTGATGTGTAAACGGTTGTGTGATTTTATTTTACCCTAGTACAATTTGAAAATACCCAGTTGCGTCAGAAATGAAGGAATGACAATACTCAATTACTAATTCCTTATCTGGAGCGCTGTATCAATATATTTCGACTACTGTCTGTTTCACGAAACCTGCCTAAATGTTAGGGCCATATAAACAATGCAAAAACATATATTTTGTTCGATATTTGGCCTGGTTGCGTGAAACAGACAGTATACCTTATGTTTGTAAATCATGGATATGCCCCCATGGCATACTGGACTCTAACTAGAGATTGTATGTAAAAAAATAGAACTATTTTGAGAAAGTCTTACACACTGTTTGACGTAAGAAAATGTCTAAGTGTTTCAGCACTATTTCGAAGGTCACAAAGCTGAAGGGCACGGCATTAGTGGTGCGATCGTGTCACACATGTTCAGGTGAATGACCTGTCCACATATTAAATAAATCATTCAAGTATTATTACACTATATTACATGATGGAGAAACTCTTACAAACTTGTCGACGTAAATGTACACGGACGGACGTAAGAACGGACGGAACCTCAAGAGAAACTCAACATGCCACCCTTGCTATCGCATAGGGGGCATAATAGCTTCAATATCTAGGACGAGAGCTGCAGTTAAGGTACGTAATTTGACCAACTTTGCGGGGAATCTTGTTATTTCTTCAACAAAAATGGAGTTGGATTGAGACGATTCTAAAGAACACTGAAGAACTCCCAACTTACCATTTCTGGTGAAGAACTAAGAAAAATACTTCAATATTTAGTTAAATTACGCATCTTAACTGGAGCTCTGTAGGACGTGTTAAAGGTTAACCGTATTACATGCATGCATATTAATCGGGTTTGTCAGATACTGATTGGCTGAGCCTTTACTATCATGTGTAGCCTCGATTTATGAATGGATGTTGACCAAAATCGATATGTAGACATCTAGTTGTAATATTTATATTGTTTTTCAGATGACCATAATTACTGAAACGTCATATGTAGACTGATTGCCTTTGCCATAAGTATGGGTCATGTGGCCTAACTCTGAAGGAAAACATTGATACAATTATAAATCACCTTGTGATTGGACGATTGCTTTTCTGAAACAGACATCCCATAAAAGACCGACATATGAACCGTTCTTCAAGAACCTGTGGTTTCAGCAACCTTCAAGGCTATACACGTATATAATATTCATTCATAAATACGTCTACACTGGCCGAGTCATCAAAGCCAATAATCACTGTCATATTTGCAGCTCAGAGACAAGAGCTGTTTCACTCCTCATCTAGACCTTACGAGGCTACCCGCAAAGCCCTATCTATAATATTGAGCAGAGATGACCCAGGAAGATTTGTCAACTTAAAGCACACCATGGAAATCAAAGGTACACAAGTTAATGAACACACTCCTTGGGATTTGATCAACTATAATCCATAATTGCAAAACGTAAATGTAGCTGTGACTGGAGATATACGTCTTATGGGTTTTGCGACAAGTGTAGATCCCCATCAGCCTGTGCACCCGCACAGTCTAATCAGCATCTGCACTGTTCGCCATTCCATCAGTGAAACACCCGGCATATGTTTAACAGGCTAAATGAGACTCATTGTGCTATTTTATTACCTGCTACACTGGCCACAAATCCCATAAGCCTCATTTCTCCAGACACAGCCACAAATGATTACTTTATTAATACTAATATACAGGTTTATTGCATAAAATGAACTTTCACAGTTTAACACAGTGTAATAAAAATCTTGTTATAAATATGCAAATGAAGCCGCTACAGAAACATGTTATGTAATCAGCACAGCTTCAAATTATGATGATATGCTTATGCAATAAATATAATCTAACATTTGTGATGATTTAATATGGCATGTATTAAACTCGTTTAATATACATGATATTAAAAAATTACTCAAGTAGGGTCCTCTATGTATAATATACCCATCTTCCGTAATTTGTACCCGTATTGTTACAAGTAGAAGAACTAGACCAGTAGCATATTTCATCAAAATTGCAAAGTATACTTATCTAGCAACGTATACTTTGATGGAGGAATCATTTACTTTTTCCCAAAATGCATTATTTCATATAGAACTAACCACTGCATATCATATTTTGATGATTAAAATATGCTGAATTATTATACAAAATGGCTGTGATAATGTAATAAATTTAGTGTAATACAAATTAATAAATATATCCTTAAATTGAAAATTTCTCCCGCAAAGTATACTTTGCTAGATAAGTATACTTTGCAATGTTGGTGAAATATGCTACTGGTGTGGGCGTGGGATCACTCTTATTACGCGAGTTACTTATTCACGCGTTATTTGTCGAGCATGGCTGTTCGCGAGTTCATATCTCGCGTTTAAGAAAATGAAAAGAACTCGTTAATAATCAACGTACATCTCAGTATTTATATTTGCGATACGAGTTGATACATCCGTCAAATATCCATCATTTTTGGCACATGCTCCAGCAATGCAGTGCCGCTTATGCCGATATAGAGGGCCGTTTACGATATATTAAATATTCAGCTTTTCATACAAGAAAACATTTGTACACTAGGCTAATTTGGGACTACAGTCATTGCAATCTCAATACTAGTATTTGGAGCACGGTTGTCCGCATGTACGGTCGATAGTCTCCTCGTACTGGCGGACTAACCATTAGTTATGTATGTATCATGTAGTGTCATATATTATCGAAGACAGCAACCATCGAGTGCTATATGTCTGAATTGCAGGTTTCCCAAAAATTGTGAACATTTTATCAGGAAAGATGGTTTGCGATAGAAACTATCGGACGATAGTGCGGTTGTTCGAAGATGAAGTCGTTAATCGTCTTAAACCCTTTGATGTTTTACCACACCTACTTACGTATGGCGTGATAACACAACGGGAAGCAGAAGATGTTTTAGCAGAAAAAACAAACCACGGGGACATACACGCGTCATGGCTTCTCTTACACTTCCTACCCCAGCGTACTGATGACTGGTTCAAGTCGTTTCTGATGTCTCTGATTGACTCCGGATCTTCTGAGATTGCGAAGATTCTGGACGAAGACTATGAAAGTGAGTAAAATGTTCACTTCCTGGTGATAGAATCATGCATTGCTAGCGATTATATGTGTATTTGTACAATTTGTATACGCCCGTTTGAAAAAACGGGACGTATTATGTATTCATCTTGTACGGACGGGCAGGCGGGCGGGCGGGCGGGCACAGCTTGACCACGCAATAACTAGATAACTACTTGACGGATTGTAACCAAATTCGGTATACATGTTTATCGTTTATCACGGCAAGGCAAAGAAGCCTATTGATTTTGACTTATCTCCCCTTGGCGGCCATTTTTAATTTACCCACTCTGTTCTACTTCACTGATTGTAACCAAATTCGGTATACATGTTTATCAAGGCAAGATGAAGAAGCCTATTGGTTTTCAGTGAGTTGTCTCCCCTTGTTGACTGGCCTTGCCTCGACGAGCGTTATTGTGATCCTCGGAACTCTTGTTGTTTTCGAGCCTGCTTGCGGAAAGCGAGACATAAATGATCAAAATGACGTCTGGGTGTCAGTGCGTGCGTGCGTGCGTGCGTGCGTGTGTGCGTGCGTGCGTGCGTCCGTCCGTCCGAAATATGCGTTAATGTTTTCAAATACCTTATATCTCTGCAGTCCTAAGTCACATTGACTTGAAACTTCATATACTTATTATTCATCATCCATATATTCATGCTGTATCCACTCATGCGGCCCCTGTGCCCAAGGTCAAGGTCAAATGCCTTAGAAGTTTGCGTTCCGAAATCTGCGTTAAGG
The DNA here is from genome assembly GCA_029237695.1 of Conchocele bisecta. Classification (NCBI taxonomy): domain Eukaryota; kingdom Metazoa; phylum Mollusca; class Bivalvia; order Lucinida; family Thyasiridae; genus Conchocele; species Conchocele bisecta. The sequence goes on along the minus strand of CM055272.1, from coordinate 56,281,644 downwards.
TTTTTAAATACCTTATATCTCTGCAGTCCTAAGTAACATTGATTTGAAATTTAATTTACTTATTAGTCATCATCCATATATTCATGCTGTATCCCACTCATGCGGCCCCTGTGCCCAAGGTCCAGGTCAAATGACTTAGAAGTTTGCGTTCCGAAATCTGCGTTAAAGTTTTTAAATACCTTATATCTCTGCAGTCCTAAGTCACATTGACTTGAAACCTCATATGCTTATTAGTCATCATCCATATATTCATTCTGTGTCCCACTCATGCGGCCTCTGTGCCCCTATGTCAAGGTAAAATGACTTGGAAGTTTGCGTTCAAGTTTCTGTCAAAATTTGCGTTAAAGTTTTCACATACCGACTATCTCTGTAACCGTAAGTCAGGTTTGTATGCTTATTGGGCATCAAACTTCAAATAAATACACTCTAAGACCATCAAATGCCTCGGCGGGCTCGACATGCGGGCCGCTGCCATCTGGTCATTTATGTTAAATTATTATGCTGTAAAAACGCATATCGTATGGTTGTTAAACCCTTTCACACCGTGTTAACAACATGTCGAACATATGATTTAGTTTTCTTCTTGTCGTTCACCCTCTACAATGTCAGGCCGGCCACGACCATGACGGATGCCGTCTTGTTGAGCTCCTCCACATTGCAGCATAGTTTCTTCTCCAGTGGAATATTTCCGGGCCACACGTCATTCCTGTGCTGCTCTAGCAGGGGGCATCTGTGTAGTATGTGCTATGTTGTTTGGTTGTCCGTGCCACATGCTATTTGTGATGCTGGGGACATGTATGGGCATTTAGTCTTTTGTGTCCCGTACTAAGCCTTATAATGATAGCTTGTTCCGGTCTGTCCAGAAGATGGTAGTCATTTTTGGCTGGCATATGCTTCATCAGTGTCTTGATCACCGATCTTTTCTCTTCATAGCTGATCTTACTTTGTGGTTGGTCACCATTGGCCCCACGCTTTGTCACATCTTTCCAGGAATTCCATTGCTATGCGTCGGTTTTGGCTTAGTTGGTGTATTAGTCTGGAAAGGGATGACAGTTTGGTGTTCATCAGGGCTTCCAGGACGTACAGAGCATCCGTAAGGATAACCCCTTGTGAGCAATCCTCTTTCGATATTTCAATAAGTGCGGCGGTTGCTGAGCCATCTGTGCATACATGAGTTCATGTCTCTGTTGTATAGTTTTCATAGATCATGGTTTGTGTGATGGATCATCTCATCTTCTTCGCTGGGTCGAGGTTAGGGAACAGTAGTGCTGATGTGTGCATTGGACAGGTCATACCTCCATGTCATTGGTATACCCGATCTATCAAGAGGGAGTGTCGATGGTCCAAGTTTTGTATCATGTTGCTAGATGAGCTTCTTGGATTGATGTACGCAACTGCTACTCTTCACACGTTTTTTTTGCGAGACCATCCAGTTTCTGTTTCATGGGATGGTGTGGTATAAACTGGTACTCGTTGGTCTGTATCATTGCATTAGCATCTCTCCTTTGATTGAGTGGCAGGATTTCAGTAAGTTCCTCCATGCGGTGTTTATGGTGGTTGATTTCATTGCTCCTGTGATCACTCGTAGAGCCTGATACCAGATCATTAGTGAAAGAGGTGAAAGAGAGTGAATGTCAGTACTCCGCCGTGTCGGACACCATGCTTTTGCAGGAACTTTCGGCTTATTGACCCATCGACATCGACGCTTGACCTTCTATTGAATAGGTAGGACTGGATCCACTTGTACATTGTGCATTCAACCCCATCCCTCTGTAGTTTGACTAAGAGACCGTCAGTACATACTTTCTCGAAAGACATTACGAGTCTGACATTCTTCCCTTGCAAAAAATGCGTTTTCTACTTCCTGGGCGAGGTATGTTTTATGATCATCAGTCGAGCGAAATTGCCTGAAACCAACTTGCTGCCATGGTGTGCCAGAAGTTGTTTTGTCTGCAGATACCACTTCACAATCCTCTCTATGGCTTTTCATACACCGCTTGTCAGGTTGATATTGTGATAGCACGAGGCTTTCTCCTGATCCTTTCCACACCTGGGGATGGGGATCATGGTTGTATCTCTCTATATATGTGGGAGGCCGCCTTCTCTCCAACTCAGGTTGAACATCTCAAGGCGGTTGCTAATTACGTCACAGCAAAGGTGGGCTTGCATATCATAGGTGATATCATCTGGTCATTGAGACCTCTTGGCTTTGAGCTGCATCAGTGCTACTTGTAGTTCATTGAGGATGAACCCTTTCTCCATTGTGTCCTCCTCTGATGCGTCGACTCTCCCCTCTCTCTCTCTATCTCTCTATTCTCTCGGAGGTTCTATCTGTTTTCTCTGCTGATCGTGATGTTTCTACCCTCTTCGTAATTGTTAGAAAATCGGTTTGCTGCTTGTTTACCTGTCAGCTGACTGCCATCCTCTACTAGTGTTGTTGTGCCCGTTCATTACCGCTTTGATCGTTCAGCTGACGCAGTTCTCCCTCTCTCTCTCTCTCTCTCTCTCTCTCTCGCTCTCTCTCTCTCTCTCTCTCTCTCTCTCTCTCTCGCTCTCTCTCTCTGTCGCTCTGTCTCTCTGTCTCTCTGTCTCTCTGTCTCTCTCTGTTCCTTGTTGCATGTGTTTTAGTTTGGTGTTAAGGAATTTGGCTTTTGCTTGTTGGAGTTTGACGGGTGTGTTTGCGCTTCCCGTCTGGCCTCCGGATAGTTATCCTGAAGATATGTCAGGTCAGTGCGCCAATATGGCTTGTAGTCCTTCCTGTGCTTGTGTGCAGCTTGAGGATGACAGCACATGTTTTTAGTAAAATGTTTCATGTTCAACAAATATCGAAACATATAATTAAAAATACAACGAAATGCATACAATTTACATCTTTTTGTAGACTGTAAATATTTTATTCCGTCTAACTGGTTTCATCGCTTTTATAGATCACCAGAGACTGAGTCTATGTTATAACACCACGTGATATAGTCCATCAATCGTAGTACGATGTGCAGCATATAGATAACGATAACGCTCAATGGCGCTAAATTCTGACATAGTATGGCATAGTAAATAATGTGTAGGAGCTAGAAAACAGCTAATTCTGTGTAAAATATTTGGCGACTCATTCAAACATGGCTATAGATTTTATGTGAAATATTGGTTCACATGGATTCACGAATATATATGTTGTGGAAGGGTATGAATTGTTATTGACACTTGCCACTCACTAGGCATGTCTTTGTGATAAGTATAATTATATATTCCCGAAGTATTCGTACTTGTATGTACAAAACAAATACTATTCAATGCACACGACATCATCCATTTATGCCTTTCTAACATTTCAATGGAACCTCTGTAAAACGGATATTCGAGAAACTATAGATGTTTATCTCAGATGTGTTTGACTGTTATGTATCTATGATACTTTTCATGATTGCAAAACACTGGAATGTGTCATGCAGTACTCACATGTCTGATTTACAGTGGAACATCTCCAAATCGGACACATCCCATGGTGTCCGGTTTGGAGAGGTTTCACTGTAATTTCGTTTGTGTTACGTACTTGGTAAATTGTTTCTTTTCTGTTTCAGAAATATGTGCCCAGAATGAGGCAAATCAACAGAAAGGTAATGCTCTTGGCCTGGATATAATGGAACAGTTTGCTGAAGGTATACTTTGCCCATGGGCTATCACTTTGAACCGTTCGACGTACTGTTTATTAATCCAACTATGTAATTGTTACATATTCAGAGGTAATATATTTGGTTATCTTATACATTACAGACGGTGTATTTACATATCTCGTTTTGTAGGCAATTCTAGCAAACACTTACCGTCTGTTCCACGTTTTACTACCAACGAACATTTGGCACATTAAATTTAAAATATTTCAATGTAAGTACTTTTGTATCAATAACAAAAAGTCACCCTCCCAAAATCCTTTAATTTGATATAGCTTGGAAATGATGCAAATAATTTGGGGAAGGTGACTTTTTTTATTGATGAAAACATACTTACATTTAAATATGTTTTTAGATTTAATGTGTGTAATAGCCAAAGGTTCGTCGGCAGCAATACATGGAACAGACAGTAGTAGGCTAATTTTAACCCATTTCAAACTGAGAATACGCCATTGTGTTTGTGGAAATTCCTATATATTTTTGTCGCGCCTGCTTTAGCAGAGGCGCGACAATAGTCGGCGCTTTTTCCGTCGTCGGCGGCGTTGTCGTCGTCGTCCGCGTCGTCCTGTTTTTTGTTAGGCAAATGCGTTAAAGTTATTGTTTTTTCACAATATCTCTTTAACCCCTTGCCAGACTTTGATAATATTTCACATCAATGTTTGTCTCGGGATGATGCTTTATTACGCACACCCCTACATCCAAATTCTCAAGGTCAAGGTCATTTATTTACTTGTAATGTTCACGGTCAAATGCCTCGGCAGGCGCGATACCGCTTCCGTGGTGGAATTATTCTTTTTATATGAGCTCAGAAAGATATGTCGTGACCACCAATCGACGAGACGGTTCAAATGAGTGGTCACACCATATACTTCCATTGAGAAATAACAAAAATAAAAATAAAATATTTTTAAAAAATCATACCCGTAAAGGTGTATTCCGAATGTAATGGGCTCAAGCTCATCAAGGAATTCATACTGTTTCTAAGTTGAAAGTATTCGGTTGGTGTGAACCGCCAGAGGTGTCAGCTGATATGTGACTTTAACTGGAGAAATGGGGCTTATGGGATGTGTAACCAGTGTATCTCTTGTTCAAATAACACGCTCATGCAGCTTGATAACGATCTACATGTATACTACTTGTTAGAAGCTTGACGAGTGTTTCTTTAATTGACGGAATGGCGAACAGTTTATATCCTGATCAGACTGTGCGGATGCACAGGTTGATCTGGATCTGTACTGGTTGCAAAACCCATAAGCGCAATTTCTCCAGTCACAGTCACGTATTATTCATACGCTTTGAAACACTTGACAAGCTTACCATATACTACCCAACTAGACCACACAATCTTTTTTAAACTTGCGAAAACAATATCCTCATGCAAAGTAACATGCATATAGGCCGCGCTCTGTGAAAACCAGCCTTAATGACAACGTCATGAAAGCCTGAAAATGACGTCGCAACGTTACGCTTAAATTTACCAACGTCACGTCGGATTTTGACACTTGAAATAGTTGCGTCATTGCAATAACTTGTCCTATGTATAGCCGTACTCATTACTAATTGTGGCTCACAAATATTTTAATGTTGGATATGCGTGGCAGAATTTTAAAGTTGTTTTCATAGTGGTTCAGTTGTCTGTTTCTTCGGTTTCCTTCAAGGAAACACGTAGTGATTTTGTTGATTATTTTTCTACAAATGAGCATATTGCAAATGATTTTTATAATATTATAATTATGGACGACTTGTAAATGACATTTGAAACTAAATAACCATATGACTGGTATTTTTAGATAACACATCACAAAATCAGTATGATGTAATCATAATGCTAATATTTCTTTCAAACTTTATTTATGTATGTAAAATCTCGGTAAACGATATACTAACACAAAAAGAAAAACATTTATCGGGTCCATACGCGAACTGGGCTGCCGACACCACCAGCTCACATGCTACTCAACATTGCTCGTTTCTGATCATTTATTTTCATAACAACCCCGAGAACGTACATTTATATTTCGGCATAAAATGGTAATTAAAATAGTCAATGGTCTGCATACAATTGGTTTGTTTCGCTAATGGTACACGATAATACACATATCATCTGTCATTACCAGCTGTCAACAACGACGTCAGCTATGTCAAAAGCGTAAATGGAAGCGACGTTTCCGACCTCAATTACTCGATAACATCATTTTCGCCATAAGGCACCTTTTCGAACGACGCGGCTCATATAATGTTTGAAGAGGTAAGCCGATGTTCACACTGGTAGTCTACGTTTGAGGGTGTATTTGTAGCATATTAAATTGTGTGGGTCATTTTAATATTTTAATAAAATATACACGTATTCCAAAAAGGGCGTACAATAATAAAGATCAGGGTCTACACTGATACATAAAATAGGTTATACAAATTCTGATAACGTAAGGAGAGCATACACTGATATGTTTGAGGGTGTATTTGTGGCATATTTATATATATTGAACTATATTTGCATGTATTTCCCATATGATTGGTGATTCAATGTGCATACATCGAACATATGGCCAATTTAACAGATTTATTTGACTACAAATGTCAATTATATGATGTGTTTTGTGTCAATATACAATGTATGCTTTACACTAATATCTGACACGAATTATGGTGTATTTGTGGTATATTTATATGTATTTAAACTATATTTGGGTGCATTTGAGTGTATTTGGGTGTTTCGTGTAACCGTTCCCCCGGACTCCGCTAACATCACGAACTTTGCTCGTTCGACGGTATGGCCGCACCACTTTTCAATACCCTCCTACGCCGCTGCGTCACAATTAACTGTTACGTAAATGACGTCAATTAGATTCTGAACAAAATTCTCCAATAATTACAATGTATTTTTTTCTGACGGTACATGTATTTATTACACTCTTGCACATTATTTGCATGGGTTTCGCTGTGAGAGAAAACCCGTAATCAACTCCTTACAAATAATACACCGTGAAGAGAACACCCGTAATTGCGCGCCTGTTTTCTTGGAAACAACGAGCTACCATGCAAAATGCTTATTCTTTATTACAGTCAAAATAAAGTTATTTGAACATTTGGAAAGGGTCTCGACGAATCTAGAATGTTAATGTTATTGAACACATTCCAAATATGCACTCAAATATATCTGGTTCCTAGAAACAGCTTCGTAATTTGGATTTCAAAAAAATTATATTACGTCCCATTTGACGTCACATAACGTAACGTCAAAACGCGGGAAAACACGTCATTGTATAACTATTCATGCGCACATCGCAATTCACTGATTCTAATCTCAAAAATAGACTAACTGTACATATATATCCGCCGTGGAAGTGTAATAAATAGGATATTCCATCGTAAATTCCGACGCACTCTCGTGTATTATTTCCCGCTATTCAAAATGTACGATGGAATATCCTCTATATAATCTATCATAGTTGGTGAATTACGAAGTCATATGTCGGCTGATCATAGATTTAAAATCGATAGTGGTACGTTTGGTTTGTTCACTACATGTACATATCATAGTTTTATTCTGTTCAATGTTTGATAGTATACATACTAACACTTGTAGATACATTTAGTGTACCTTATCAGCAAATACAGTTTACAGCAAGCACAGTCAATGAGTCTATGAACACGCATTTCTACTGTAGGCTGTTGTGGTGCATTGTAAAACGTCGGCGTTTTAATAACGTCATTTTCTCAATGACGTTACTATATTTTCATTGCGTGATTCACATGGTGCTACAAAAAGTGAGATAAAACAAAAACTATGAAACATATTTGCATTCTCTTTTCAGCATATTGTTTTTGAAAGGTGTCCTGATCCAAAAATGTAAAAAAGTGCAAATTGAAAATGTTGTCATTAAGGCTGGTTTTCACAGAGCGCGGCCCATATATAATAGGGGGTTCAGTACGCTGTCGTAATCCTGTAATTCGGCTGCCTCGTTATGAAAATCAAACGTTTTTAATTCACAAATATTATAATCAGATTAAAAACCATTTTTAGCCAGGTTTTTTTAAAACAAATCCAGGCTATTGGATTGGCGAAAGCCGGGCGGGCGGGCGGCGGGCGGGCGGCGGGCGGCGTCCACAATCAATGTTAAGTTTTCGTGTTTGAGTCCATTTTTTGTTACTGTACCATCTAGGACCACCAAACTTTCACAGCTTCATAATCAAGGGGTGCCCACCACATATCACTATCCAACATGTTACTTTTTTTTTAACTTGACCCATTTTTTTTTTTTCCGCGTAGTCGACTTAGCCATTTTCAATGTTAAATTTTCGCGTTTACAATGTTAAGTTTTCGTGTTTAAGTCCATTTCTTTGGTACTGTACCACCTAGGACCACCAAACTTTCACAGCTTCATAATCAAGGGGTACCCACCACATATCACTATCCAACATGTTACTTTTTTTTTTAACTTCACCCATTTTTTCCGCGCAGTCGACTTAGCCATTTTCAATGTTAAGTTTTCGCTTTTACAATGTTAAGTTTTCGTGTTTATGTCCATTTCTTTGGTACTGTACCACCTAGGACCACCAAACTTTCACAGCTTCATAACCAAGGGGTGCCTACAACATACAACTATCCAACATGTGACCATTTTTTTTACCTTCACCTATTATTTCTACGTAATTGACTTAGCCATTTTCAACGTTAACTTTTTAACGTACGTCTAGTTAAAGTTTTCTGGTTTTAAAACTTTTTCGTTATACTATATCTCTGCAACTGCTTCGCCCATTACCTTGAAACTTCACATGGGTGTTTATCATCATCCATATTTTCACTCTAACCTCCAACCGTGCGGCCCCTGTGCCCAATGTCAAGGTCAAATTACTTTGAATTTTTTTGTTAAAGTTTTTTTCGTGTACTATATCTCTGCAACTGCTTCACCCAATACCTTGATACTTCACATGGGTGTTTATCATCATTGTTGCACATGCTTGCGGAAAGCGCGATCCTGTGCCCAATGTCAAGGTCAAATTACTTTGAATTTTTTTGTTAAAGTTTTTTCGTGTACTATATCTCTGCAAACTGCTTCACCCAATATCTTGATACTTCACATGGGTGTTTATCATCATTGTCGCACCTGCTTGCGGAAAGCGCGATCCTGTGCCCAATGTCAAGGTCAAATTACTTTGAATTTTTTTGTTAAAGTTTTTTCGTGTACTATATCTCTGCAACTGCTTCACCCAATACCTTGATACTTCACATGGGTGTTTATCATCATTGTCGCACCTGCTTGCGAAAGCGCGATCCTGTGCCCAATGTCAAGGTCAAATTACTTTGAATTTTTTTGTTAAAGTTTTTTACGTGTACTATATCTCTGCAACTGCTTCACCCAATACCTTGATTACTTCACATGGGTGTTTATCATCATTGTCGCACCTGCTTGCGGAAAGCGCGATCCTGTGCCCAATGTCAAGGTCAAATTACTTTGATTTTTTTTGTTAAAGTTTTTCGTGTACTATATCTCTGCAACTGCTTCACCCAATACCTTGATACTTCATATGGGTGTTTATCATCATTGTCGCACCTGCTTGCGGAAAGCGCGATCCTGTGCCCAATGTCAAGGTCAAATTACTTTGAATTTTTTTGTTAAAGTTTTTTCGTGTACTATATCTCTGCAACTACTTCACCCAATACCTTGATACTTCACATGGGTGTTTATCATCATTTGTCGCACCTGCTTGCGGAAAGCGCGATCCTGTGCCCAATGTCAAGGTCAAATTACTTTGACTTTTTTTGTTAAAGTTTTTTCGTGTACTATATCTCTGCAACTGCTTGTTCACCCAATACCTTGATACTTCACATGGGTGTTTATCATCATTGTCGCACCTGCTTGCAGAAAGCGCGATCCTGTGCCCTATGTCAAGTTCAAATTACTTTGAATTTTTTTGTTAAAGTTTTTTCGTGTACTATATCTCTGCAACTGCTTCACCCAATACCTTGATACTTCACATGGGTGTTTATCATCATTGTCACACCTGCTTGCGGAAAGCGCGATATCGTCGGCATTTTGGCATACGTCCGTCCGTTCGTCCGTGTGTCCGGTTAAAGTTTTTTGGTTAAAGTTTTTCCATCTACTATGTCTATTTTTTTAGTGTCCATGCCTCGCCCCAAGGCGCGACATGCAGGTCACGGCCATCTAGTCTACAAAAAGTGGGTATAATTATGTTATCCAAGTGTCTATGCTTGGAAAAAACCTGGCCTTCGTGGCTTTGCCTCGTTTCTTGTTTACAGCTGAATTCAATAATATAATCATTATTGTGTTCATTTATTGTAGTGTTTACGATAAATAACCCGATTTTAGTACCTAGAACACAATTTGAATACACGGATGTTGACCCACTTTCGCCGACGTTGCGAGATGCGCGGACATATTTTTAGCAGTGTTACAGCACTATGGGGTTACTCTAAGCGATTTCCGCGGGATTTCCCTGTGACGTTTTACTTGAATGACCAATCAGATTAAAGCTTACATTCTGAACTTTACAAAGGTCAATGGCTCGATAAAATCCGACATTGGACAGCGAAATGATGATGATTTAAAGCAGAAACATTGTTTTTTGACAGTTACATACTGTTTTAATCATCTTGAGTCATCGATATTATTAATCAGTGTCCATTTTACTTAAAAAATCAACTAATCTATAATGAATTTAGTAAAACAATTCGCGCGGAAATCCAAACTTTCCAAAGAGGTGCTAGCAATTTTTTGATAATTACACGTCGTGTGTGTTAGCGCATACGCTGCCGACAGTCTTGCGATTTGACGTTACACAGCATATACACATAATATGCCTTACGATACACTTCACAAAGGAAACGTGTCTGGAGTTTGAATAAGAATAATAATTATCTCTAGATTATTTGTATTATGAATTTAAACAAAGTATTTTTTAAATAATGAGATATTAATTTAAATAAATATTTCGGCATCATTTACTCAATAAATTAAAATTAAGTGTGTAGCTGAAATGAAAGTGAAAGTACAACGTTTTTGTTATATCCTCCGGGTTACAAATCGCTGAGGATTCCTATTTGAATTGGAAAATGATATGAATTTTAAATTTAGGAGACTGTGTCAGGAGGGAAAAATGGACTGATTGACATATGTCACCAGCAGAGGCGGATTCAGGGGGGGGGGGGGGGGTGGGCAACCTGCAGAAATCCCGATTAAAAAAAAAAAAATTACGAAATATTGTTTTACACATAGATTGTATGGACTGTTATGATATTCAAATATATATATAAACAAAAATGCAGTAGAATGCAGGAAATGGTTTCCTCAATTCAAACATTTTCTGTGTGGGGGGGGGGGGGGGGGGGGTGGGGGGGGGGGGGGGGGTGGCGGGCATGCCCCCGCAACCCCCTAGCCAACTCCCTCGCTCCGCTCAGTCGACGAACGAGCATACCGCGTTCAAGTTTCATGTTGGCCTGTGTGAAATCCTTGATCCGCGACTGATCAGTCTAGTTCCTGAGCTATGGATGTGAGAGGAGAAATGCAGGCGCGGATACAGGAGGGGGGGGGGGGGGGGGGGGTCCGGACCCCCCCCCCCCCCCCCCCCCCCCCCACACTCCCCTGCTCCCGGGGAAAAAAAAGACGAAAATCTACAATACTCGAATAGTTGGATGACTTTTTTCGTGGCCTAGGTGTCAGAAAATCGCATCTGCGGCGATCTGGCATTTAAAAATTTCCTGGGGGAGGACCCCACACCCCCGACTTTAATTACAGACCCCCCTGCAATTATTTCTGTATCCGCGCCTGAAATGGGACTGATGACATATTGCAAAATAGTCGACCGAGCGGAGGCTACGGGGATCCGGGGGCGTTTCCCCCTGGAAATATTTTGAAATCTATATCGCATTTCCTGCTTTCTGGCGCATTTTGGAGCAAACAAATTGACACTGTCACAGTATGTTTAGACATGATTTTTGATTGAAAACTTTAAATTTTGAAACAATAAGACAACGACAGAAAATCTGCATGGAATACATGGCACTTGGCATGAAACGTGCCGTGTAACTTGTAAAAAATCTTGACTCGGCGAATTTTAGGAGGGGGGGGGGGGTGCGCGCCGGCTCCGCCCCACCTGAATCCGCCCATGGCTTAAACTGTGTATACCCCCACCCCACACCGGCATACAATGTATGTTGAAGGGTACATGTATATAGTTTCGTAATTCCGTCCGTCCACGTTAAAGAGTTTTGGTACCCATGTGGCTTTTATGTCCAAGGTCAAGGTGAAATTACTTTGAACAATCATGTTTGTCAAGATAAATATTGTTTTTGCAGCATTGATAATGTATACTGATTCGACGAATATATTGGTTTTAAATTGAGTATATATGATGTTTGTATGTGGAATATTAAAATGGTTGCCATGACAACCAATATTATTAAACGTTCACATGTTAAGTGTATTGCTAGATGGTAACAAAACTCGGGTGTATTGCATTGATTTTCAAAAAGTATAACACCTTTTCAACAAATACTATTTTTGTGTTTTCCAATATTGGTTACCATGGTTACTATGGTAATGCATATATATTTCAGAACTAGTGTATAATGCAATTGTTGTATGTTTAATTGTTTATTGCATCCAATATGTTACTACATATTTCATTTTATTCAGTTATCAAAAATATGCAATTGAACAACGATATTTTGAAGGAAAAATGGTTTCCATGGTGACAGATTTTGGCAAACTATATCTTGTGCCATAGTAACAGCTCTACATGGATATGAACAAAAAAATAGTATAGTGCACATATGGTTTGTCAGATAAATTTGGTATTTGCAGTATTGATAATCACCTACTGTATCTCAAAAAGGTTTATTTGAAATAGTTAAAATAAGCTGGATGTTTGAAAATCAAGACATAATGTTAATATTGTTACTATGGTAACAATTTGTGCTTTTCAAAAGTACAGTTTCAATATTTGTGTGTCATTTGTATCTAATAAAGTTTATCATAATTTACTGACGTCTTAAAACGTCACAATAGGTATCAAAAATACTTTTTTCAAAATCGTTGCCATGGTAACCGATTTTGTAAAAAATGGAGTATTTGCATGGAATTTCAACATGGTAAATGAATGTAGTTACATTATAATGTTATTATATACCTATTTGTGTTAATTGGTAATGAAATTCATTGGAAATGAGATGAACATTGCAAATAATAACACTTTTGGGTAAAAAAACATGTTTTTGTTGACTTATTTTACATTCCACAAACAATTATTTTCAGCAAAATTGACAAAATATAAGAAAAATATGTATAACGTGATATTTTATTCAATAAAATGCATGGTTTTACACATATTTCTTCATTTATTTCCAAAATAGGTCATTAATAATATGAAAGAAAACATGATTTTAGCCGATTTCGGTGCCATTTGCTCCCATTCAAATACATGGAGGAAAAATTAAAGTGCGATAACTTATACATTAAAAAATGACATGAACCCCCTATATATAATACAGCTTGGTATAATTATATTCGAGCATTGACATAATTCACTCATTTCAACCGTTGGCACTTCCAGATGAAGCAGATATGACCATTCCCAATTTCTGTGAAACTGCAGTTGCCATCGTCAAAGATTCACATGAAATAACAACAAGTGTCCTCGAAGATACAGATGGACAAACCACGACCAGTCTCAGTAATCCGGATCAATTAGCACTGGACGATTTACAACCACTTGATCCCACAAATTCCCCCAATCGAACGCTTGAAACAAGGATTACCGTTCTCAAACATGCAGACGAAACAGTTATTACTGTTACCCATCATGAAGCTGAAACGATCATCACCGTTCCCAAAAATCAAGATGAAACCACTATCACCGTTCTCAAACATCCGGAGGGAAAAACTCTGACTGTTTTGAAAGATCCAGGGGAAACATTTGTTAATCTTCTCAAAACCCCAGACTCAACAGTGGCCGGTCTAAAACATCCGGATCCCACAAGTAACAACACTATACATGTATCAAAGAATGTAGACTGTTCTGTAATCGCTGTAGAAGAGAATGTGCAAGACAGACTTATGACAGTTCCGATGTTTGCAGATAGGTCCAGTATCGTGAAACCGACAGTCAAAGAAAGAGCAACCACTGCAGCCGAGCCATCTGCTAACATAAACACAGGCCCAGACTGCACATCTGTCCAGGATAACACTAGTATAGTATATATGAGAGACTCAGATTCAGACACTAGGAACAACGTAACGACCGGACCAGAGTTACCCTCTATATCAGATGCTACATATTTAAAAGGACACGATAATGTGCTTGAAACAGATGTAACTACGCAGCAACATGCGACTGAACCAGGTGATAATTGTTCAATTGAAACAACTTCTACGTGTCGGAAGGAGATAGTATCCACAAAGGCAGGCAATGCGAAATTGTTTCCATTATATCGCAATGATGATCTCAGTGACGATGGAATGGCTGGAAGTTCCAAACAAGAAAACGTCACAAAAGGTAATCATTTTTAGCTCGACTATTCGAAGAATAGTTAGAGCTTATGTAGTCACCCCGGCGTCGGCGTCGGCGTCGGCGTCGGCGTCGGCGTCGGCGTCGGTCGCGTCGGCGTCGGCGTCGGCGTCGGCGTCGGCGTCGGCGGTCGGCGTCGGCGTCGGCGTCGGCGTCACCGTCACCGTCACCGTCACCGTCACGCCTTGGTAAAGAATATGTCAAGCTTGTATGTGGGAATACTCCTGGCCCTACACCCACCATACTTCGACAACTTCATCTCCTAGTGATGTACATCAACAACACCTGACCTATATTTGACCTTGACCTACATTTAACCTTGAATTACTTAGTTAATTCCCCTTGGTTAAGGTTTTTAGTCAACCTTGGTTAAGGTTTTTAGTCAAGCTTGTAGATGGAATACTATTGTGCATGCAGACACCATACTTGGACAACCTTTTATCATAGGGATGTACATCAATAACCCCTGATCTATATTTGACCATGACCTACATTTCCTCTTGAGTTAATTCCCCTTGGTTAAGGTTTTTAGTTAACCTTGAATTACTTAGTTATTTCCCCTTGGTTAACGTGTGTACTCAAACTTGGTTAAGGTTTATAATCAAGCTTGTATATGGAATACTCCTGGGCCTACAGCAACCATACTTGGACAACTTCATCTCCTAGTGATGTACATCAGTAATCCCTGACCTATATTTGACCTTGACCTACTTTTACCCTTGGATTACTTAGTTATTTCCCCTTGGTTAAGGTTTTTAGTCAAGCTTGTATATGGAATACTCCTGGGCCTACATCAACCATACTTGGAAAACGTCATCCCCTAGTGATGTACATCAATAACCCCTAACCTATATCTGACATTGACCTACATTTAACCTTGAATTACTTACTTAATTTCCCTTGGTTAAGGTTTTTAGTCAACCTTGGTTAAGGTTTTTATGCGGGCCGCGGCCACCTTCTTTGTCAAGCTATGTGTACATCGACAACCCTCGTAGTCAAGCTATGCTGTTCTCCTACAGCTCTTGTTATTATTACCGTAACTTAGTCTAGTTTTCCAAACAGTTTAATGTCGCGAAAGCAAAAGCAAACTGAAAATCGCAGGTAAAATAGGTAAATGGGAACCTTTAATACAATGAAACCTCTCTAAACGGGACACCATGGGAGGGACATACTTAAATATTTTGCAATCATGAACATGCATTATTTTCTGAGATGCGTTACCAAGAAACCTCTCAAAATAAGATCACGTAATAATATTATATTTCTGTCCGGTTTAGAGAGGTTCCACTGTACTGCACAGCTACTGTACTCCACAAACTGCCGATAATTGTAGGGATTCAATTTATCATATTGTGTTATATAGAGGATATTCCATCGTACATTTTGAATAGCGGGAAATAATACACGAATGTGCGTCGGCTTCCGCGTAAGCAACGAGTGAGCGTAGCGACAGACACAAGTGTATTATTTCCGCTATTCAAACATGTACGATGAATATCTTATTTATTACACTTCCACGGCGGATATATATGTACATTTAGTCTATTTTTGAGATTATAATCAATAAAGTGTGATGTGCGTATGAATAGTTATACAATGTCGTGTTTTCCCGCGCGTTTTGACGTTACGTTGTGTGACGTCAACTGGGACGTCATGTAAACTTTTTGAAATCCAAATTACGCAGCTGTTTCTATGAGCCAGATCTATGTTAGTGCATGTTTGGAATGTGTTCAATCACATTATTAACATTGTAGATTAGTCGAGACCCTTTCCAAATTTTCAAATAACTTTATTTTGACTGTAATACAAATTAAACATTTTGCATGGTAGCTCGTGGTTTCCAAGAAAACAGGCGCGCAATTACGGGTGTTCTCTTCACGGTGTATTATTTGTAAGGAGTTGAGTATGGGTTTTCTTTCACAGCGAAACCCGTGCAAATAATTTGCAAGAATGTAATAAATATTGTTCTGGTATTCATGTTTGACGAATATCACTAATCGCTTAAGAAAGTCTTATAATTTAATTGCAATGGAAATAGCCCCTTGTAAGTATTTGCATGAAACCATGTCAAATGACCAGTTTAGGAGAGAAAAAACATTTAACGTTACTCTTCACTTGATGTTCGTTACCAATGTTAGATGCCAGTCAAGTCTCAATGCTTTGTTTGTTGTCGCTATAAGCAGCCCTCTTAAAATAAAATGAAATGGCGTAAAGCTGGCATGTGGGCCCCATTGCAGAAGTAAATCAAGCGCTAATTGACTTAGAATATTGTTTTGTGGAAGAGCACAGTATTCCACATTCTATAGAAACTAATCAACTTGCACTGATATGGTCTACATGTATGTTTCTCTTGCTAGATCACAATGGTACAGACACCTCCGGTGTTGATAAGTTCATGCCTGACAATATAGCTAATCCGGAGATAGATGGGACCAAGAAAAAGGTATATTCCGAACCGAAGACCATACCGGATACAGCTCAGCAAAGACATATACCAGGTAATAAAAATGATCTCAACAAACACAATACTACGCGGAATGAAGATGTAGACAGAAAGACAGCACAGAAGGTCGTCTCTGATTACAATTCTCCAGCAGATATAGAGAGTATTTCACAACAGTTTGATCGTCTTCAAACGAATACTATCGATTCAAGTAGCGGATCAGCGGTACAAGCATTACCATCGCCCATGTGTGAAATTTCCAAAGACAGATGTGGAGAGCAACAGTTGAACATTCCAACAGGTATGTGTAACACATTTCAGCCTCGTCGAGTCGATTCAAATGAGTGGTAACAACATATACTTTCGAGGTGAAATAAAAACAGATAGTATTCTCCCCCTAAAAAGTTTCATACTACTATAATTGTATCCCGTCTTTAATGCGTTAAGCAACATTTTCTCTAGATAACTTATGTACTAATATACTCGTACGTATATCTTTCGTTTGTCTTTTTCACGAATGTTTGATACCCGTAATGCTTCTCAACATCAATTTAAAACTGGTTACAGACTAAGTAACAGTAACAGTCAACTTCATGTATTACGTTCACAGAAGCTCATCAGTAGGCTACTATTCAGCACCATTTGCTGATATAATATTAGAGACAGGCTAAATATATCAATATATATATATCAATACATAAATAAATATTACAATTTCCATTTAAATAATACATCAGCGCCGTATCCACGTTGAGACACACCGAGGCCTCGGTGATATTTTCCGGATGTTTTCATTATTATTGTTTTATGCGTTCATCATAAAAGCAGATCGTGATTTGACTATTCCTGCCCATGTACTGTTATGCCTCGGGGTTTACCCGGGGGGGGGGGGGGACAAGCCTACGGTTGCACAACTCATCAATTATTCTGTCATACTCTATGGTTCGAAAATTTCCAATAAAATGAGCAAAATATGTTGTCGAACATATTGCTCTAAAATACATCCTGAAATGCGATGTACATTGTAAAACTTTCGAGGGTGGGGTTGGGGGGGGGGGGGGTTGTTAACAAACTCCCTCGATCCTCTCGTTCGCCGTACCAATGTTGTTGCCTCTGTGTTTTTCAGGCTCTGGCTACGCCACTGTACATACTGTCATTTGTGTATAGCGTTAATTAATCTACTTGGCGTTCGTGCACTGGGCTCATCATTACTATCTGTTTCACGGAAGCTGCCGAAATTTAACGGCCATATTTCTTTGTGATAATATTAAATTAAAGCGAAATTTAAGAACGAGCCATCTTTTTATTTCATGAAATTTGGTCAAATAATGATTTTATTGCGAAACACACAATTTCCCCATGCTAAATCCCTCTATGAGAATTTAACATGGGAATTTTTTTAGAATTTCAGAAATACTTGACCGATTTTCAAAATTTAACTTGTTTTCTCAGTTAGATCATTTCCAAGTTATCTAGCCAGGTTTCGGAGTCAATTTCCAAACTTTTCCGTTTTTTTTTTACTCCTCTCCCATCTCCTCCACCTCATTTCCCCCCATCTTAAATTCCCATAGGCAAATGAATTTGTCGAAATAAAATCAATATTTGACCAAGTTTCACGAAATAAAAAGTAGGCACATTCTTAAATTTTGTTAAAATTTAATATTATCGAGCAAATATATTGTTTTTGCTTTGTTTATATGGCCGTAAAATTTGGGCAGGTTTCGTGAAACAGACAGGCTGAAGTCAACAGACAGTCGGGTATTAATTCCTGTTATTCAACCATATTTAACTATATATATAGTATATTAGACAACCGATGTGCATTTGTACCTAATAATATTCATGAGAAAAATATTTACAATTTTTATGATATTTCGTAAATGACGTGGAAAGACGAAATTGTATTGCGCAATGCTAAAACAATTCCATCAGATTCGAAGATTTCCGCATTTGCTATTAAAGTTCCATCAACTTTCAACTTCATTTTCGGAACACATGTACATATTTGTCGTGAACAATTGATCATCTTCTAAAGTACACAATCACAGGCTTGCTTGCTCGTATTAGTTGCGGGAAGTTTACTATGCAGAATACTGCCGTATCGTCCGTACCCAGACCCAGACGATACGGGGTGTATGGCTCGTCGGGTGAACGTGACGGCGTAAATTAACGGTAGGGATTCCTCCTTTTTGGAATCACGATTTGCCTGGTTTGACTCTCAGGTACGTTTTTGTCTTTGGCTCTTGTGTTACCTGGGAGTTGAATTGGGCTATTGCCGATTATAAAAGTAGTGAGATTATTACTGATCCTACTGCTTTTGGGAGGGGGCCAAGTGATTTTGGTGTGGCGAGGACCTGTCATCAGATCAGAATTATTCTGATTTCAGGGCTGAATATATATATTTTTTTATTGTAAATAGTCAGTTCTGATTTTGGGATCCCCCCACCAGTTGTACATGTACATGTACTTGTACAGGAAATATATGGGATTTAGTACTAAACCCATTGACCCGGCCTTAAATGACCTTAGCTGTTGATAGGCCGTTAAACCCCAACAAACAAACAGACGATACGGGAATATTCTGCAGAGTTACTTCACGCAACTACTGTCTGTTCGACGTTTTACTGCCGACGAATCTTTGACTATTAAACACATTAAATCTAAAAAATATTTAAAAGTAAGTACGTTTTTATCAATAACAAAAAAGTCACCCTCCCTGAAAAAAATTATTTGATGAACTTCCATCAAATATTGATTTTGTTGCGACAAAACGATTTTCCTATAAATTCCCATAGGAAAATCGTTTTTTCGCAATAAAATCAATATTTGATGGAATTTCATTAAATAACTTTTTTTCGGGATGGTGACTTTTTGGTTATTGATAAAAAAGTACTTACTTTTAAATATTTTTTAGATTTAATGTGTTTAATAGCCAAAAGTTCGTCGGCAGCAAAACGTGGAACGGATACTTAGTTGTCTCATATATCCTTACAGATGCTGATGAAGTAGACAATACAGAGGAAAGGGACATACCCCTCTATGGATACCAGGAAGAGCTCGTTACCATGGGTTGTGAGGGCGAGAACACTATTATCATGGCGCCTACCAACACCGGCAAAACATGGATGGCGTGCAAAATCATTCAAGTATGTCACTGTATACATGTATGAGGCTGTGCCTGAAGAAATGAGATTTACGGGTTTCAATTGCGAACAGTGTAGTTCCAGATCAGCCTGTGCATTCGCACAGTCTGATCAGGATCTGCATCGTTCGCCATTCCATCAATGAGTCACCCGTCATGCTTTTAATAAGCATATATATAATAACGAATTGTTAATTCGAGGGAACGAATTGTCATTTCGTGGGAACGAATGGCTAAATCGAGGGAACGAATTGTTATATCGTGGGAACGAATTGTTAATTCGAGGGAACGAATTGTTAAATTGAGGGAACGAATTGTTATTTCGTGGGAACGAATTAATAAAAACAATCCATGTTCCCTGCGGGGCTCCGTAGCATGTCGCCTACCAGCACTTACAAAACTTGGATGGCGTGTAAACTTATTAATTAAAGGTGCATGCCCACTCAGTAGGCACAAACTGTACTTATTATCAGATCATCACCTGAGACATGTTTTAGCAAAATAAACATTCATTCACTATTACCTCACGTATTGATTGGCATTTTTATACATTTTATATCAGACGTAACTGTCCACACTGATATCAGGGGCGATAAGCGTGTTTCCCTAAAATGTTAACGATCATTACTATTTATACTCCGTATTTATCTTTTGATGTGCAATTATCATACTTTATAATCTGTCGAAAATATTATTTTGTTCAGGTTATGCATTTAATTAGTACAACTAATCAAAAAAATATCATGACTCATGTGCATATGAAGAATATGTTGTGCCTACTGAGTGGGCATGTACCTTTAAGGACACATGTCGCCACTGACCATCATTGGATTCAAAGATAATTGGTTCCTTAAGGTGATGGAATATGTATAACATATATGTGAACGTTAGCTTCTTATTGAAGTATATGACGAATGAAGTTGCTATGTCGGCCATCTTAGTGGGTACAAGCCATCATTCAGTTTGTGGCGTTTGACACATACCACGAATAATATGACATACGCATGAATACAATTTGGTGCATATATTATAAATACATTAAAAAACAACGTCCTATGGGTTGTTTTTATTACACGTATACATGAAGTCGGATTTCTGAAGTGTTTGTTGACCCGTTGTTATATTTTTGAGACTCCAGTAAGAGCTGTGTAACCGTAAGGTAAATACACAGTAATGTAGAGATATACCTGTAATTCCATACATACAATGTACTGTATCAAATCAAGTGACATATAAGCAGTTATCTGAGTGTATTGTCACTGGTGTCTACTCGCCTATGATGCGAGTAAATACGGCGCTACATGTGGATAACATGTACACTAACAGTAAACTGTGCATCCTGTTGCTAGCCGGCTCATATAGATCTGCACTGTTTGCAAACGCCGCTATAGCGGGCTTTCGGGTTCAAAGGGTTAAGTAGATGTGCGATCTTTCATGAAAAATGTTTCTAGAAACTGTGATATTTTTTGTAAATGCTTCGAATGTTTACAAAATTTTCTGAACATTTCATCAACTTTCGACGTCATTTTCGGAAAATATCGTATTTTTTTTTAAATATTTTTTATGAGATATCGACACATCTTCTTAGGTAAAATATCACCTGGTTTGTGACATGTGTAGTACATGCATCTGCAAAATAGCACCTTTTGATGATTAACAAAATAAATCAAAGGACTGAACGTCCTGAAGTTATACGCAGTATGTGTTTCTGGATGGCATATATACTAATAATTAATCTAGAGTGGAAATCAGAACGTTCAGTCCTTTGATTATTGTTACGGTCGATAAGTTGTAGCGAAGGATCATAGCTAGGTATCTCCCATTGAATTTATTTATAGAAATCCGTTCCAACTTTAGGGTCTTATTGCGTGTCATAAGGGCAAATGTAGCACGATTTGTTGTGAACAAGAACCATTATAGTCGTTTAGACTATTGTTGATCAAGTAGCCTATTTCACCGAAATTGCAAAGTATACTTATCCTCCTAAGTACACTTTGAGGGAGAAATTTTCAATTTAAGGATAAATTGATTAATTGTTATTATACTGAATTGATTACATTATCACAGTCATTTTGACTGCGATAATGTAATACATGTATAATAATTCTGCAAATTTTAATCATCAAACATATGCAGTCGTTACTTCTATATGGATTAATGCATTTCGGGAAAAATAAATGATTACTCCCTCAAAGTATACTTTGCTAGAAAAGTATACTTTGCACTGTTGGTGAAATAGGCTACAGATATCATACATATCTGCGCAATCTTATCCTGGACTGCATTGTTTGCTAGATTCACATGTTGACACTTATTAATGTTGTTGCAATCAGTGTAGACTCAGATCACACATATGTGCAGTCTAATATGTGTCTACTCTGTTCGCAAAGCAAAACTTTTGTTAGGAAGAAATCAACGCTAAAATGCAAATGAGGACCGAATCTCTATAAATAGATCTACAAAGGGAAATAACTAGCTACGATCCCTCATCAGTCCTGATATGACAGTCTTCGTGAGTACATGTAAATACACTGAAGTAGTGTAGCAGCACATTTTATGGAAAGCTGTGTTTATTGTAGGAGCACTTTCGGCGTAATAGATTCAAACAGATATGCAAGGCTGCATTTATCGTTGACAACGAAGCACTAGCTGGCCAACAGGTGAAAGTAATATCGGAGTTATTGACGACTCATCGTGCCAAAATGATCAGTGGATCAAGACAAAGAGAGAGAAATGAGTATCTGAGTGCATTTATCAATAGGTGTGTAGTTTCTATTTTACGAAACCTGTCCCAATTACTGTTATATCAATATTAATACAATTAATATGTTCAACAATTCTGAAAAAAACAGGAACCCACTTTTCCAAAGTTTTTTTTTGCAGAATTAATGTTATATCCACAATATGAGAACATTTGATTGTATTTTATTACCCAAATAACGTTTCCATTTTAAATCCCGATATATATTTTCAAAATTTACCTTATTTCTTAAAGACACATTTTGTAACATTAAGTCAACGTCTATGCTATATATAACGTATATAAAAGGTTGTTCTATGTATACACTTCTTTTCACCGGCGGATTTTCAATAAACAAATTAGTTCTCGAAATTTTAAGAAAAAGTTAGTTCCAGAAATTTCTAGTGACTGGCTAGAGAAAGAGGACTTACTGGCTTTGCTACCAATGTAGATCCATATCGGCCTGTGCATCAGCAGAATCTGATCAGGATATGCACTGTTCATCATTACGTCAGTGCTACACCCGGCGTGCTTCAAACAAGCAAATAATGTCGTTATCAGGCTACTGAAGAGTGCCATTCCATCAGGCGATACACTGGTCTAAAATCCCTTAAGCACCATTACTCCAGTCACAGCCACATATTACATGTATACATGTACCATACAATGTTAGGTATATGTATCTGCGCATGAACAGAGTCTTATTCAGAGCAGTTGTTTTAATTCTCATGATATTAAACTTGTGGGATATAAATAGTTAAAACATAGCAGA
The DNA here is from genome assembly GCA_029237695.1 of Conchocele bisecta. Classification (NCBI taxonomy): domain Eukaryota; kingdom Metazoa; phylum Mollusca; class Bivalvia; order Lucinida; family Thyasiridae; genus Conchocele; species Conchocele bisecta. The sequence goes on along the minus strand of CM055272.1, from coordinate 56,258,352 downwards.
CGACTATTTATTATTGTATTACTAGTTTCTTTTACATGTATTTCGGGGGACGGAATTCTAATGAAGTTCCAAGACATATTTACAGAGAGAAGTAGGAAAAATACTCTTTCTTTAGCACATGGAACACTAAGTGAAATGCAAACGCAAGGAATAATCATATTAATATAAAAAAAGAGAGTGAATTATCAATACGTTGTACATATAAACTGGAGGCCAATATCATTACTCGACGTAGACGTAAATTGCATCCAAGCCTATAACAAATAGAATTAAAAACGTATTACCATCTACAATTGATTATTCACAAAAGGGATTGCTTAAGGGTAGGTACATAGGGGAAATATTAGAACACTATGAATCATTGGACTATTTAAACTCACCAGGCTTATTTTTTTCGCAAACTCTGAAAAAGAATTTCATACTGTGGAACATTCATTTGTTTTGAAAGTTATGGACCATTCTAATTTTGGTAACGATATTTTGAATTGGATTAAATTGCTTTATTCTGACGTAAAAAAGCTGTGTTTCAAACAATGGTTAATTATCTCACTTCTTTTCAATAAGTAGAGCAGTGCGCCATCGCTGTCCATTATCATATTACCTCTTTATAATTATTAAGACATAACGGGCGTGAAAATCGGTGACATATAGTAGGGTCATATTCCAGGATTCTGTGACCATTTTGTTCTTACCTTTTTTTTATCACTGATTTTACTACCCGATCCATTTTAGAAAAATATGAGCTCCTATGCCCCTCCCAAAAATGGAGGCATAATCCGCTAGAGCGCAAAATCCAAGATGGCCGCCGTCCACCATCTTGAAAATCGTGAGATGCAATATCTCAGGACTCAGATGAGCCACAAGTACGAATGAGGTGTCTTTTTTCACTAATTATATCATGGTAAACCCAATGGAATAATTGCTTTTCATCTAATCTCAAAATCCAAGATGGCCGCCATCTGCCATCTTGAAAATTATAAGATGCAATATCTCAGTTGTCAGATGAGCTACAAATAGTAAGTAGACGTCTTTTATGACTGATTTCGGCCTGATAAACACACTGGAATTATTTATTGTTTAGTTTGGATGTCATCCTGACTTCTTAATCCAACATGGCCGCCATCCGCAATCTCGAATAATTAAGTCTCGCAAAGAAAAGCAAATGGCGTGAATTGGAAAACTTATGTGATTGCGCAGTATATGCAATTCAGCTGATTAATGCCATTCAACTGCACCACTTTATTCCGTAAAACATATGAAAGCAAATGGCGAAAAGTCATAACATTGCGATTTTTATGGGTTTATTTGAAAAAATGATGTTATGAAATAGGCATATGCACCATAGAAATGAAACACAAGTGTTAGCTGCGTAAACAATCACAACTGACAAGAAAACACTGTTCAAATGACCAAAATATGATTGTGCTAATGCAAATGGCTCAACTGTGGGACCTCAAATGGGTCTGATGAGGCGTATACCCAATGAGAATGATTTGTCACATGTATCACACGTGTAGAGCCTTTCGTCAGTATGTGCCAGATGAGATCAGATGTGTGTGAGAATTACTATCACAAACATGACATGTAAGCGGTGCCTCTCCAGTATGGTTATGCATGTGGGCTGCTAAATTACACTTAACTAAGATGGTCACACATCACATGTAAATGACTTTGTAATGACGATGTAAATGCATAATCAACATTCCCGGTAGCTGCACGAGTCACTATCCGAGTCGGAGCTGGCAGAGTCGCCGTCATCGGTTGCACTTCCAGCATCAGTGCCGATATCCTCTTCTGGCTGAGGGTTTGGTGGCAAGGGTGAACATAGCTGTGTCAGCCTCGGCCTGGTAGCATGTGAATTCTGGTACAAGCTTGACTGTAGTGAGATTTTTGCACAGCTACCTACTACAAAGTAGATGAGCTCAATACCTGTTGCAGATGCAGTGTTCTCGAATGCTGTTTGCAGAAATGCCTGCAGGCGTATCTTGTGGCCGGGATTACCCAGGAGAGCATGGAAGTCTTTAATTAGAGGGAATTTATCTTCTGACTTCAAGTAGACATTGCTCATTTGTGTGTGTTTCTGGCGCAGCATCCGTTCACTGTCTTTGATGGTGAATATTTGATCGTTGATTCAAATGATCCGCTCTGCATGCCTGTGTCTAGTCAGAACTGAGCGCACTACCTTTTCTGCATAATCCCCCCAGGTGTACTTGGTACCGTCACCCTTCACTCTGTCTTCAGTGGTTGGAGCTGCCAGGTGCCAGATGAGACCCATGTCGACAATAGACGTGTACACATCAGGTTCTGGAATTGGAGTCATAGTAAGCTCATGGAGCTTGCTTTGTATGGACCTTCCGCATGGTTCCATTTGCGTTGAAGATAGAAAGGCATTATCCTGTAACACGATGCTGAAATACGTCTTCTAGTTTGAGGACACCGCTGCTTTCGACAAGTGCGAGAACAGCTACTATGGCTTTCGACTTCATTTCCTCAGTCTTTCCAGTCAGGCTTCCGCGATTTGCTTTCTTCAGTTCTTGAGTTAAAAAGTTCTGACGCTTGCTACGAGGGACTCGGTCATTGAGAGACTTTGTTTTGGAATACACTCTCTCTCTCAAGAACTCGTCCACCTTGCGTGTGCCATCCTCCTTTGTAGACTTCAAGTCAGTCGCGAGCTCTTCGGTAGCCGAGATTCCTGACTGTAGAGATCGAAGAGTCTGATTTTCATGATCAAATGGGTCACACTTGAACTCGTTGAGACAAGTGCTCATATCATGGACAGCTTTCTCGTCCTTCTTCATTTTGCTCGATGAGGTATCAGCATGCTTCTCTTTAGCGTGTTTCTTGCGATCAGTATGTCGATGAACGCTTGCCCTCACCCGATTGATGTTATTTATTACATTGCGAGTGTTCGACAGGAGTTGCTTATCATTGTTGAGAATGGCCAGCCAACCAGACTTTAGCGTGGAGCTCTTATTCATTGTTGACTCTATCCAGATGTCGAGGGCGTCACAGGAATATGGCTTGCCTGTCATCGACTGCGCGAAGAGACCACTCTCCATGAGTGAAGCTTGGTCGGCGGGTAGTGTGTCAAGCACTGTGGTGAAATCAAGAAGATAACGACCATATCTGTCATTGTCATATACTTGCATCCAAGGAAGCATAAGCTTAAGTGAAGACTTGAACTCGGACCAGTTCCTTGTTCTTATAGCATGGATATTCTGAGTCAGAACCTGGGAGCAGTGCGGGCTGCCAAGTGGAGGGTGCAGAAGTGGAAATGCACCATCAGATTCGCACCCGATGCCGACAGCCTCTGCCCTCACTTGGAGCGGGTGGGTGGAAGGTGGGTGCAAGCGATGGGTAATTTAACGATCGGGGTTCATCCTTACCATAATTCCGACTGGAGACCTGGTTTGGCCCTCACATACGTCTTTGGCATTTTGTATGTGACAGTTGAATCTGGTTATACCCCTTATGTGAGTATTACGATTATTCGTAATCCTATTTTAGGGGAAGGGGCCAAGTGACTTTGGTGTGGTATGGACGTGCCACCAGGTCAGGTTATTCTAATTTCAGGGCTGAATATATTTTTTCTCGATGTAAATATTCAGTTCTGATTTTGGAATCCCCCCCCCAATGCAGCAGGTTAAAACGGGATAGAACCCGCTTGCCCGGCCTTACAGGACCTTAGCTGTAGATAGGCCGTTAAACACCAATAAACAAACAAACAAACAAACAAACAAACAAACAAACTCACTTGGAGAGTACAAACTATCTGACTTATCGGCAAACACACTTCGACGTCCAAAGGCACCCTTCGCCGATTGGCCACGGATGGCATCTTGTAGACGGCAACCGAAAGTGCAACAGATGACGGCGACTCTGCCAGCTCCGACTCGGACAGTGACTCGTGCAGCTACCGGGAATGTTGATTATGCATTTACATCGTCATTACAAAGTCATTTACATGTGATGTGTGTCCATCTTAGTTAAGTGGTATCTAGCAGCCCACATGCATATACATACTGGAGAGGCACCGTTTACATGTCATGTTTGTGATAGTAATTCTCACACACATCTGATCTCATCTGGCACATACTGACGAAAGGCTCTACATGTGTGATGCATGTGACAAATCATTCTCATTGGGTATACTCCTCATCAGACCCATTTGAGGTCCCACAGTTGCGCCATTTGCATTAGCACAATCATCTTTTGGTCATTTGAACAGTGTTTTCTTGTCAGTTATGATTTTTTACGCAGCTAACACTTGTGTTTCATTTCTATGGTGCATATGCCTATTTCATAACATCATTTTTTCAAATAAACCCATAAAAATCGCAATGTTATGACTTCTCGCCATTTGCTTTCATATGTACTCAATTTGCTTAACCAATTGAAGTTTTCGGAATAATAGCTAAACTCAATGGAGTTTTACGGAATAAAGTGGTGCAGTTGAATGGCATTAATCAGCTGAATTGCATATACTGCGCAACCACATAAGTTTTCTAATTCACGCCATTTGCTTTTCTTTGCAAGACTTAATTATTCGAGATTGCGGATGGCGGCCATCTTGGATTAAGAAGTCAGGATGACATCCAAACTAAACAATACACAATTCCAGTGTGTTTATCAAACCGAAATCTGTCATAAAAGACGTCTACTTACTACTTGTAGCTTATCTGACTACTGTGATATTGCATCTTAAAATTTTCAAGATGGCAGATGGCGGCCATCTTGGATTTTGAGATCAGATGAAAAGCAATTATTCCATTGGGCTTACCATGATATAATTAGTGAAAAAAGACACCTCATTCGTACTTGTAGCTCATCTGACTCCTGAGATATTGCATCTCACGATTTTCAAGATGGCGGACGGCGGCCATCTTCGATTTTGTGCTCTAGCGGATTATGCCTCCATTTTTGGGAGGGGCATAGGAGCTCATTTTCTTCTAAAATGGTTCGGGTAGTCAAATCAGTGATAAAAAAGGTAGGAACAAAATGGTCACAGAATCCTGGAATATGACCCTACTAATACATTTGAAAACACGATGTTTGCTGACGATGCAACGAATGTGTCATACTGCCCCAATAAGAATTTTAAAAGGATTTTAATCAGTGCATAGACTTTAGGGATTACCTTTTTAAATGTCAGTACTGCTATTCATGAATACAATATTATGTCAAAAATAAAAGAGTGCCTTGAGAAATGGAAACAAACAAACTTAAGGTTACTAGGAAAAAATGCTGTTATTACAACATTTGCTGCTAACAAATTGACACCCTGTTAACAGTGTTACACGGTACTACAGACAAATTGATTAAACAAATTAAAAATATAATTCAACCATATGATAAGCGTGGTTTAAAAGTGCTGGACATAGATAGTTTTATAACTTCAAGAACATCTTGGGTGAAAAGGATATGTGACTCAACAATCATAGGTAAATGGAAATCAATTAATGGAAAAAACGTTGAAGATATGGTGGAACATTTATTTTTGAATGTAATTAAAAACCAGAAGATGTAAAACATGTCGTAGTAGAAAATAAACGTGTACAATAATAAATGTTTTAAGGATTGGTATGGAAAGGGCATAAAGTTTGTGGAACATATATATGATTATCGGATCTACACTGGAAACGTATTTTCTAAGGCACACTTCTTTACTGTGCGCATCTAGTATGCAGTTACTGTTACTGAATTATGCTGATAATGACAGGCACGGGAGTAAGAAAACATGATCAGATTCATCTTATATTAAACGATAAGACAACCCTATTTTGAATTATTAATTAATATATATATATATATATATGTTACATCAGACTTAATCCCTCGTTACATGTAGCTTTTCTACTGTGTTGTTTTTTCCACCATTTCTGCATTCGATTATTGTTGCAGAAGCGCGAAAACGCTACAGCTAATGAAAACCCGACTTACCAAATTATCCGACCAATGATAACTACTCTTCCAGTGGGAATGAATTTTTGTCAGCCAATCAAAACTAGACACTGTCCAATGAAACCCACACATTGAGCATAAGCCCGGCAATTTTTGTGCATTCGGCGAGCTTAAACTAGAGTTTCGGTAGTTTAAACTGGTTTTAAGCTCAAACCGTGATTTAACATGTTTACGTTATCAGAAACCATTATAGTTTGTAAACGGTGGTTTCTGCCGCCAAGTGTACAATAATTGCCCAAACCAGGGTTTAAGAAAACAACCGTTTGGAATCACGATTGGATTTTCTTTTCTTAAACTATGGTGTGGGTCCAAACTAAGGTTTAGGCTTTTTAGCTCGACTATTCGAAGAAAAGTTAGAGCTTATGTTGTCACCCCGGCGTCGGCGTCGGCGTCGGCGTCGGCGCCGGCGTCACCGTCACGCCTTGGTTAAGGTTTTTAGTCAACCTTGTATATGGAATACTACTGGCCCTACACCCACCATACTTGGACAACTTCATCTCCTAGTGATGTACATCAATAACCCCTGATCTATATTTGACCTTGACCTACATTTCCTCTTAAATTACTTAGTTAATTCCCCTTGGTTAAGGTTTTTAGTCAACCTTGGTTAAGGTTTTTAGTCAAGCTTGTACATGGAATACTATTGTGCATACAGACACTATTCTTGGACTACCCTTTCTCATTGGGATGTACATCAATAATCCCTTATCTATATTTGACCTTCACCTACATTTCCTCTTGAATTACTTAGTTAATTCCCCTTGGTGAATGTTTTTAGTCAACCTTGTATATGGAATACTACTGGCCCTACACGCACCATACTTGGACAACTTCATCTCCTAGTGATGCACATCAATAAACCCTGATCTATATTTGACCTTGACCTACATTTCCTCTTCAATTACTTAGTTATTTCCCCTTGGTTAAGGTTTTTAGTCAACCTTGGTTAAGGTTTTTAGTCAAGCTTGTACATGGAATACTATTGTGCATATAGACACCATACTTGCACAACCTTTTTTCATAGGGATGTACATCAATAACCCCTGATCTATATTTCACCTTGACCTACATTTCATCTTGAATTACTTAGTTATTTCCCCTTGGTTAAGGTTTTTAGTCAAGCTTGTATATGGAATACTACTGGCCCTACACCCACGATACTTGGACAACTTCATCTCCTAGTGATGTACATTAATAACCACTGATCTATATTTGACCTTGACCGACATTTCCTCTTGAATTACTTACTTAATTCCCCTTGGTTAAGGTTTTTAGTCAAGCTTGTAGATGAAATACTCCTGGCCCTACACCAACCATACTTGGACAACTTCATCTCCTAGTGATGTACAACAACCCTGACCTATATTTAACCTTGAATTACTTAGTTAATTCCCCTTGGTTAAGGTTTTTAGTCACCCTTGGTTATGGTTTTTACTCAAGCTTGTAGATGGAATACTATTGTGCATACAGACACCATACTTGGATAACTTTTTCTCATAGGGATGTACATCAATAACCCCTGACCAATATGTTACCTTCACCTACATTTAACCTTGCATTACTTGGTTAATGTTTATAGTCAAGCTTGTATATGAAATACTCCTGGGCCTACATCAACCATACTTGGACAACTTCATCTCCTAGTGATGTACATCAATAATCCCTGACCTTTATTCGACCTTGACCTACTTTTATCCTTGGATTACTTAGTTATTTCCCCTTGGTTAAGGTTTTTAGTCAAACTTGTATATGGAATAATCCTGGGCCTACAACAACCATACTTGGAAAACTTCATCTCCTAGTGATGTACATCAATAACCCCTGACCTATATCTGACATTGACCTACATTTAACTTTGAATTACTTACTTAATTCCCCTTGGTTAAGGTTTTTAGCCAACCTTGGTTAAGGTTTGTATGCAGGCCGCAGCTATGTGTACATCGACAACCCTCGTAGTCGATATATGCTGTTCTCCTACAGCTCTTGTTATTGAATTACGATCGCAAATGGCAGTTTCTGGTCAAATTCACAATAATTGCTCAAACTGGGGTTTGGGATCCTAAACCACGGTTTTGACTATCAGACTGGGGTTTAGTGATTTATTGTGCATTTGGCGAACCTAAACTACGGTTTGGGCTGTCTAAACTGTGGTTTAAGCTCAAACCGTGGTTTAGGCTATCAGAAACCCTAGTTTGAGAGTCTAAACGGTGGTTTGAGCCGCCAAGTGCACAATAATTGCACAAACCAGGGTTTAAGAAAACTACCATTTGGGATCTCAAATGGCAGTTTAAGCCCAAACTAGGGTTTGAGGAGCCGAAACTATGGTTTAAGCTCCAAACCATGGATTAGCGAATTATTGTGCATTTTTCTTGCCATACTTCGATGGAGTGCCGCTTACATGGTTTGGTTTCAAACCCCGATGCTATCCATCATGGCTTAACAATCCGTACAAGTGTAAACATACATGTATACTAGACATGTGACAATATCTTTGGTGGAAAGAGCAATACCGTTAGAGTACTGCACGATATAATCCGCACAACTATGAAAATCGAAACACAGGTATTTCATCTGCTCCGTTGTGACGTTATTTCGTTGGTATTAGTTACGTATTACGCTTTGCGATCAATTCAATTTGACTAGACGTAAATGTCATATAAAGATGAACAATGTGGTTGGTATATTATCATTTATCATCTAAATGATCATCTGATTTAATGACGGCACTGGCTCGATGACCTTGCATGTCGGGACCGACTATTTAAGTCCCCATCCGATGGGACTAGGCTAGCAAGAAGCTGTCTTGCTCTAGGATACGCCTAACTGGCCATTCGCAGCGGGACGAGGTGGGAATCGAACCCGGGGTCTCCCGATCTCCCTCTCTACCTACTGAGCTGATCCGGCCACATTGAGAACTTTATGGTCACTGCACCTCGAAATTGTAACACAGACGGCCCGCAAAAATATAGAAGAAATACTATCTCAACAAGCATGGACAAGCGAGCTTTTCAGATGATACTTTCTGTTGGAAACAAATACACGTTAAAGGTACATGCACACTCATTAGGCGGAAATTGTTCTTTATAGGAATGAAATAAGTGTATAATTGTGCCCGTTATACAGATATAATCATTTAGTTATATGTATTTTACTGATATTGACTCGCAGTGGTATCAGGCTATTTCCATATGCAAATGAGGCAGGGTATTTTTTAATTAGTTATACTAATTTAATGCGTCGCCTGAAAAAATAATATTTGGACAGATTCTAAAGTATGATCATTGCGCATCAAAAACTAAATAAATATAATAAATAGTAATGTCCGCTAACAGTTTAAGGAAACACGGTTATCGCCCCTGATATCAGTGTGGAAATTTACGTCTCATATACAAAGTATAACAATGCCAATCAATACGTGGGTTAATGGTTAATGCATTTTTATTTTTCCAGCAAATGTCTCAGATGATGTCTCCGATATAAAGAACATGTACCTATTGAGTGGGCATGTATCTTTAAGTTTCAATAATGCACTTTCGATTCCACATTACGCAACCTCAAATACAAACACCTGCTGCGAATTCAGGGGATAAATAAATTAGTTTATCGCTGTAATATAGTAGCAAGTAGTAGCCTATGTGATTTTTGCTTTATGTATGTTGAAAGTATAAAATAATTATTCTGGGAATGTACCCAAGTGCAACATTTTTGTTCTCAGCTGAGAACTTACCTAAATGATAAGTGTATAACATGCATAGTGAACTTTCAAAATATTTCTATAGGAATTTGATAATGCACTTTTTGACACAACAATTTAATTTCATCGCTATTTTAGGAAAATATTACATTTTCAAATGTAAATATGAAACATGCGATATAACGTTCGCATCATTCATAAATTACTTGAAGAACAGAATCAGGATAGAACAGGAAATAGCTGCAAAAGAAATAAATAAACGAGAACGACACATTATCGAGTGGGATCGGTTTAATGTAGAATACGTCTTTAGCACTGCAAGACAAACAAGCACATCATACATATAGAAAATGAATGAGAAATATGCTGCTAAACATGTCTATTTTATATGATCACAAATGGAAACATTTTCTTTATTTCCCCTTACTTTACGCTCTTGTAAACACTACTTTATACATAAATACATTTTGTATGTAACATTGTAGTATAATGAGATACCATTATAATCAATTGCTATACGGTGTATATGATGTGTTGAAAAGTGTAAATTAAACATTTTATCAAAATAAAGAAAATACACTTAATTTGTTATGAAGATTTCATCAACTTTCGACGTCATTTACAGACAGAAATATCACAGTTTCTGTAAATACTTTTCTCAATTCTCACATCGACGGATACCTATGTTTTTTTGCTTTTTTTGGCTTGTTGTTTGTACCTTCGGACATCTGTGTAATTTCATTAAATACGTTTACAAAGCTTACAATATGTTCATAAATAAAGTATTCCGCATGTGCTCTGAAAATTTGTCAACTTTTGACGCCAATTACGAAATATATTGTAAATTTTGTAAGCGTATCTCATGAAATTCTTTTTTGTTTTTCCATTTCCATATTTATTCATTAATACATGTATTATATCACAAAGAACAGGACATAGGCACGATATACATGAACAAAATGTCAAGCATGAATGGATACTGTTGTCGGACTTACATTAAAGAACATGCTTAGTATCGTCACATAATATCAACAAAAATAAGAATTTCTCAGTGCACTTGGATGATAAACGTAAAGTAGATCCTTTGTAACATTTCACCTACTGATTTAATTGTGCAAAAGAAAATACTAGAAATATCATTTGCTATTTTGAGGTGATATGTCCGAACACAAGTATCATATTGCAAGACTAAACTAAATGATATCAAAATCTACACCAGTTTCATGACAATATAGTTCATGCGTCAATGATGTTTTTGGTAATGTGATTCAATGCAAGAAAAACATAACATATGTATGAAGATAATGGATAATGGAGAAAGATAAATGGAGTGATTGTTTGAATCATAGTTGTAGGTAGAATATAGTGATGCTAATTACAACGCCAGTATATTCTTCAAGTAGGTCAGAGTTGTACGATTAACTATTTCTAAAAGCTCCTGACTATCAGGGTAATTGCACCATTGTAACTTAAGTCTATGGTTCATAAAAAAGGTGTGTTAATGACTATGTAATAATGTACTGATAGTATTAGATAGTTAATATAAAATAATTCCATTTTATTTTATTCTTCATAAAGGAAATTGTTTCTTCTATTTTGATTGTGTTTGTGATATATGATTTAAAAGATTGGATTAATGGTAGAGATGTGTTACATTTACATTTGAAAATAAAGTATTTTGCCAAAAGAATTATGAACCCAATAATTGGTATTTTCTTCTTACATGTGTCCCGAATAATACAGAATGAAATGGTTTCATATGTTAATAAAGTATTATACTGTATTGTTCGGTTTAGCAATTCGTTTATATCTGACCAGAAAGCTTGTATGTGTATGCATTCCCAGAACATATGCTTGTTTGAATCAATAGACATATTGCAAAATTCACACAAATTGGATGGTTTTATTTTACATTTAAATAGAAATGCGTTGTTTGGAATAATTCGCATTAAATAGTTGTATTGAAACGCTCTCAGTTCTGTGCTTATGGTATATTTAAATGGTATGGTGAATATCTGTTTCCATTGTATATTTTGATTGTTAAGCTCATTTTCCCATTTAACGAGATGTTTATTAGTTGTTGTTTTATATTGTTCTATTTGCTTTTTGTATAATACTTTACTTATTTTCTCCTTTGATGTTATTATTTAAAAAAGGAAGTCCGGTGTATTGTAATCAATTGTTTCAGACTTAACTTTTAGTTTTCCATTCATGTTTAAATTGAACAATTGTTTTATTTTTTGATGTGTAAAATTCTTTTTTTCATATATATTTTTAATGAACATTATTCCTTTGCTAAACCAATCATTAAAAAACATGGTATTTCCGTTTAAATTTTTTATATTTGAATTATTCCATATTTCATTTGACTTATGCGAATCTTCAGATAACATTTTAAAGTTGATTTTACTCCATGAAATAATTAGTTCATTTAAAAAAATATATTTTCTACACATTTATTGCGTCGTACTGATTAATGTTGCATTTAAAGAGTAATTCTCCGCCGTATTTATTTAGTTCGGCCTTATAGGCTTTGCTCCAATTACTGTGTGATTCTTGAATACGCTTTATTCAGGAGGCTTTTAGTGAATGAACAAATGAGTGTATATCAATAATTTTTAAACCGTAATCCTTGTAGTCTTGAATAATAGTTTTTCTTGATATTTTGTCTGGTTTTCCATGCCATAAAATATCGAACATTATGTTATTTATTTTGGATATTGTTTTGTCTGGTGGTTGTGTGAAGACTGTTAAAGGATATACAAGCTTTGGGAAAGCGAAATATTTAAGAACTGCTATTTTTCCGATTAGTGTAAGGTTCCATTTTCCCAGTTGTTTAACACATGTTGGAACGATTTTATTTTTTGATCTAAATTTAGTCCATGCTGTTCTGATTTCGTGTTTGTAAAAGTTATTCCTAAAGTGGAGGCTTGGTTTGATGTACATGTGTAGTGTTTACTGTTGCACCACGTATTTGAGTTATTTTTGTTGGATCCTATTCCTAGTATTGTGCATTTTGATTTATTTAGTTTTAGGCCGGATATAACTGCATAAGAATCTAAGGTTTTTACTAATTCATTAAAGGATTTTTCGGAACCGTTAAGTATAAAGCTGGCGTCATCTGCAAAAAGTGTTTGTTTTATATGGCTGTCACCAAGATTTCGTCCTTCAATATTTTCGTTATTATAGATCCTTCGAGATAGCATTTCTATACATAAAATAAAAATATATGATGAAATAGGACAGCCTTGTCTTACACCTCTTAATTTTGAAGAAATCTGAAAAATTGCCGTTATTTGAAATGCAACTTTTGCGTCTTTATATAGAAGAGATGGTAGCAGGTCAAAACGGCCCCAGTCCAAAACGGCCCCAGTCCAAAACGGCCCACTTTGTCCAAAACGGCCCCAGTGTTGACCAAAACGGCCCCATAGTTCTGTCCAAAACGGCCCACTTTGTCCAAAACGGCCCCAGTGTTGACCAAAACGGCCCCATAGTTCTGACCAAAACGGCCCCAGTCAAAAACGGCCCCAGTTATAGTGTATTATTACTATATGTTTTCTCTGTATATTTTGTGAATTAGAAGTGTTTAATGAGACATAGACTTCCATTTATTTTACCTTTTTACCTTTAAAGGGCCAAAACTAATATTTCATCATAGTTTTCCCAAAAATAAATCTTAAAAATAAATATATGTGCAAGTTTCTAAAATCTACAATAACTTCACAATGGATCGTTATTTTCTTAGTCATTCCTGTTTTGTGGGGCTCTTGTTGCATTCTGTAATATTTTTCTGTGTGCTCTTAGTTCTTGTGTTTGTTAAGGATCGCACACCGCAGGTTGTGGATTGCATTTTATTTGACCTTGTTGAAGACTGCAGCTGTATATAGCTGTATTGCTGCCATTTTGTTTTATTTGTCCTTAGTGTCTACAACACAATTTTGCAAATTAATAATTGATACATATAAGCATGCTCACACTACACCCACCGATATCATGACCTTAACCATTGACTGTGACCTTGTAGATGTTTACTTAGCAGTTTTGGGACATGTGCACATTTCTCAATCATATTCTGCATTTAGTTACTCTGTTGTCTTTCCTGTTTATGTTGGGGACCCTGCACCACTGTTATTTACGCACTGTCAATCCTAAAAGTAAAAACAATTATATATATTATTATGTTGATACATTATAAGCAATCAAACTCTTGTTTCTATCGCAAACAGAATGTATTTAACAAAAGAAAATACATGTGTATCAACATAATAAAATAAAAAAACAAATTCTTTAAATGTATCCAGTATTCCAGAATAAATTAAGTCCAAACTTACTGTCACGTAAGTAATGCAACGATTAACATATTTTTACGTTTAACGGCAGTATTTATGTAATCACTTGCATGTTAATTGGTACGGATGGCAAAACCTATTTTCGAATATTCCATTGGCTATTCGAATATCCGGAACCCCATGACCTCTGTAGTAGCGATGCTCAGCCATGTCACGTGACCGCTAACTCTGAATATTCATAGATGGAAAATAGCGGCCCATATTTGGATCCGGTTTGTTTCGGTTTTAATTTATTTGTTTTAATTACAACAAATCTGTCTAAATATATATACTTTATTAATCTAACAAGCAAGATGATCCAGGTATGGAATTTCTTCGAGCCAATACCCACGTGCACCCTTAAATATAAGTTCAATCAATCAAGAAAGATGATCATGTAATGTATGTGTATTGTACAATCGTAATACATGTATTATTTTCGGACGAATACATTGAATATTCCCGTTTAATCAATATAGTGTATATGTACAGCGCGGATGCACCGTCTGATTTGGGTCTACATTTTGCCAGTCACCGACGTATACTAATTGAGACACGCCATATGATTTTAACGTCGGACATATTAATTACATAAAATATATTTACAAAATGTAAAAAGGTTTGCATAAATTGAGTCAGAAATTGCCAGGTCTAAATTCGGCATGTACTCAGATTTTTGTGTCAACTTTTTACGTCATTCATGAAAAATATTGTGGATTTTGTAAACGTATTTCATGAAATTACGCGGATATCAGGCGCGGATACAGGGGGGGGGGGGGGGGGGGGGGGGTCCAGGGGGGTGTGGGGGGTCCAGGGGGTCCGGCACCCCCCCGCCTGCTCCCGGCACGGCAAAAAAAAAAAAAAAAACGAAAATCTACAATACTCGAATAGTTAGATGACTTTTTTCGTGGCCTAGGTGTCAGGAAATCGCATCTGCGGCGATATGGCATCTACAAATTTCCTGGGGGAGGACCCCCAGACCCCCCTACTTTACGATTTCGCGCTCACAGAGGTCGGCTATGCCGAATTTTAATTACAGATCCCCCCCTACAATTATTTCTGTATCCGCGCCTGGATATCCTAAGTTACTAAATCACATGGCATATTTCTACTTTTGACAAATAGAACATTCGCAAATCCAGAACAATTAATTCAATTAATTGCGCATTCACTGATCGGTTAACATATGGGAATTATTCAGACGCAGACACCGCCGTGAAAGGTGATGATCCATGGAAATTCATCAAACGCGGTGCGCTGATTATGCAATTGAACCGCATGTATGCCGTCCGGCGTATGTCTACACGCAGTTATCACACTACCGTGTTGATTTCTTACAGATACCATATTTCACATGTGGCCGCGGCGTATCAAAAAGTCCTTTATTTACTTCAACTTTACGCTACGCACAATTTATAAAAAAAGACGATTCTAAAGCACTACCAACTTGCCATTTTTTTTATTGAGACATTTATTTCTTTACTGAAAATAGCAATTAGGGTGCTCTTTAGAATCGTCTCGAAAAGGACGACTCTGAAGCACTACCAACTTGCCATTTTTTTATTGAGACGTTTTACCCCCCAAATCACGCATCTAAATTGGAGCTCTGTGATGTAGATCGGAAAACCTTCAGTCTGTTGTCTGCTGGTCTATTTTTTATAATTTTCAACAATATAGAGAATAGTAGTTAGTGCCGTGAATGGGAAAAAATATCTGGCAAGGCTCAGGAAACGGGATGGGCGAGGCTCTAAATACATCTGGCATATTATATATTCCTTATTGCACGTATTACAATTTACAGACAACACGCGACAGCGCATTGCCTTGACTAAATGTGACATGTTGCGGCTCGGCTTTCAACATCAATCAAAACGCCGCATCAGTACAACATTCTCTGATCTGGCTAACTAGGCCACATCAAACGAAACTTGAATGTTTCATTATGGGACATAATATCTTGTTCAAAGGCATTTCAGCCTTACGCAGACCACAGGTTGCAGTAATGTACCTGGGATGGAGAAAATAAATAAAAATAAAAAATGGAAAAAAATATCGGTTTCAATTATGAAGGCAATTTTATGGAAAATATAGAGTGTAAATCTACAATTTCCTTAAAATGGCCTTCATATTGCAATCAATATTTTTCATTCGTTTTTCTTCCATTTTCAACATCCCAGGTACAGGACTGCAACATGTGACGCAGACTCGATTTCTATTGTTTAATATCATCGATTTTAGGCCATGATCAGAGTGTGCGGGGTTATTTTTGCCACATTGTTTGTTAAACTCATATCTTTTTTTCGTGGCGATAAATTGATAGGCTCTTAATAATGCCTATAACAACAAACACTATTGCTCACATACATTACTTACAATCGATTTTGCTACATGTACCAAAGTACTCAACTCAACTCAACATATCTTTATTTACATCCCATTACAGTGAATAACATGCAATATGGGGAAATAAAACAGAGTATATATGCATGGCGGTATCTGCTACAGTACAATATAGTGGTTTTTCAAATATGTAAATACCGTATAGTATTCAAATGCACGAAATATATTACTATTGCATGTCCGTATTAAACATGAATATGCGCAGTGTATATATGTTTCTGGGGAAAGCCAAATCCATCATATTCCTAGTAAGTATAGGTAATTGCTAATTCTACGTCCATTGGATGTTGCAAACAGTGTAGAGCATAACATCACTGTTAGAAATTATTATTATTTCTAGTTACAATACTGGGGCCGTTTTGGTCAGACTGGGTGGGGGGTGGGTGGGTGAATTATCATTAATTATAGTTACATTACTGGGGTCGTTTTGGACTGGGGCCGTTTTGGTCAGACTGGGGCCATTTTGGTCATTTTTATGGGGCCGTTTTGGACAAAGTGGGCCGTTTTGGACTGGGGCCGTTTTGACTGTAATCCGAAGAGATACACATTGGATAAAATAATCTCCGAAGTTGAAGTACTTTAGACATTTAATTACAAATTTATGATCAATGCTATCAAAAGCTTTTTGAAAATCTGCGAAAAAATATATGACCTCTGGTGTATTACTGTCGCTAGCATCATCAATTATTTCTAATAGACTTCTTACAATTTCTTCGATATATCGACCTTTTAAAAAACCAGTTTGATTTGGATTTATTAGAGAATATAATACTTTCTTCTTTCTATTTGCTAGTACTTTAGTTGCTATCTTATAATCTACATTTAAAAGTGAAATAGGTCCCCAGTTGTTAATGGATAGTGTATATTTTTCTTTCTTTGGTATAAGTGTTATAATTCATTGAGTTTATAGTTCTGTTAGTGAGCCATGTTCATACGAGTAGTTAATAGATTCAATATAGTATTTTTTTATGTTATTCCAGTATAATTTGTAAAATTCTGCAGTAAGTCCGTCTGAGCCCGGGCTTTTCATGTTTTTCATATATTGTAACGCTGTTTTACATTCATATTCGGTAATACTACCTTCATATGATTCCTTGTCATTATTATTTATTTTGAAAAAAAGAAGAGTTATCATCATGAGCTAGGTTAATATCTTCACTAAATATGTGTTCATAGTATTGTTTAGCGTATTTAAGGATATTATTGTGATCCATTTCAATATTGATGTCGATCATTAATTGTCGCATTGTACGTTCTTCGGATCGCTTTTTAGCTCACCTGAGCGAAGCTCATGTGAGCTATTGTTACCGCAATGTGTCCGTCGTCCGTCGTCGTCGTCCGTCGTCCGTGAACATTTTCAAACGTCTTCTCCTCGGTAACCATTGGGCGTATAGTCACCAAACTTCATGGTCATGGTCCTTAGGTAGGGGGATTACAAAATTGTTAAAATGACGTCATCACGTAATCCAAGATGGCCGCCGTCTGAAAATAGCACAAATTCTTAAAAAATCTTCTTCTCAAGAACCGCCAACCGGATTTCGACAAAACTTGGTGGGAATGATCGATGTACATTGCTCTTTCAAAGTTGTTAAAATGGTGACCCCGGGATCAAAAATGGGCGTGGCCCGTGGGGTCAAATTGGGGTCAAATTTTATTTTTGACCAAATATGGTCATATCATATATAAAATTGAACGTATCAATGAGGCGATCACTCTGGTGCATTTTTTGTCGAAATCGGATGGTTATGTCATCCAAAATGGCCGCCGAAAGGTCAAAAGGTCGTTCTTTTATTAGATATTTCAAAATTCTTCTTCACATGAACCGTTTGGCCCATGGTAGCGAAACTTAAAAGTTATGGTCCATGGGTGAAGCCTTTTCAGATTTGTTAAAATGGAGGTCATCGCTAATCCAAGATGGCCGCCGTCTAAAAATAGCATAAATTCTTTAAAAATCTTCTTCTCATGAACCGCTAGCCGGATTTCGACGAAACTTGGTAGGAATGATCGAAGTACATTGCTCTTTCAAAGTTCTTAAAATGGTGACCCCGGGGTTAAAAATGGGCGTGGCCCGTGGGGTCAAATTTTATTTTTGTCCAAATATGGTCATGTTATATATCAAATCGAAGGTATCAATGAGGCGATCACTCTGGTACATTTTTTGTCGAAATCGGATTGTTATGTCAAAAATGGGCATGGCCCGTGGGGTCAAATTGGGGTCAAATTTTATTTTTGACCGAATATGCTCATGCCATATATCAAATTGAAGGTATCGATGATGCGATTGCTCTGGTACAATATTTGTCGGAATCAGATGATTATGTCATCCATGATGGCCACCAAAAGGTCCATTTATTCAAGATTTTGAACGTCTTTTTCTCAGGAACCACATGGCCGATGCTGGCCAAACTTCATAGGAAGTTAAGATCTTTGGGTGAAGCATTTTCAGATTTGGTAAAATGACAGTCATCGCTTAATCCAAGATGACCGCCATCTAAAAATAGCACAATTTTTTTTAAAACACATGAACTCAATGTCGCATTCTCCTCTGGTGTTCATGGAGTCAGGTGAGCGAATTAGGGCCATCATGGCCCTCTTGTTTTCTAAAGTGGAGAAGTATTTTGTGTTTTTATTCGGCCCCCTCAACCCATTCTGCTTTTGATCTAAGTATAATTCCTTTCGTTTTTTCTTCATTTATTTCATCAAGTTTATTTATTTCGATTTTTAGCTGATCTACAAAAGCTTGGTTCATTGGATTTTGTGCTATCTTTTCTAGATTGTTAAGTTCCATTGTTATTTTATTTTCGTTGCTACGTTGTTCCTTTTTTAGTTTACTTGAATATCTTATTGATTCATTTCTTATGGATCCATTTATCAATTCCCACATAGTGTTTGGATTGCATCCTGTATTATCTTGAACTGTGTCTTGAATGGCCTTCGTTATATTTGTTTTATATGAATCGTGCAGTAGAATACTGTTATTAATTGTATAGTGTCCCGGTCCCCTTATTGCATTGTTTAGGTTTTAATCGAGTGTAATTGCAGAATGATCTGATAAGAAACCTGGTATTATATTGCAGCTGGTTACTGTGTTTAATAAATTCGAAGATATTAAAAAACAATCTAGTCTACAAAATATTGGTGGTCTGTGGTTTGAGTGCCATGTAAATCGTTTAGACTCTGGGTATTGTATTCTATATATATCGTACAGTTCATTATTAGCTATTATATCATTTATTTTTTTGGAACATCTTTTTGTATCGGTTCTTCCATTCAATTTATCTATATCAAAATTGATAACGTTATTAAAATCGCCACCAATGATTAGTGTTTCGATGTTGTTATCCGATACAAGTTTCTCAACTGTTTTGAAAAAGGTAGTATCATCTGTGTTAGGTCCATATATGTTTATTAATGTATATTCCGAGTCTGAAACTTTTATTTGAAGCATTTGAAGTCGCCCTGAAATTATTTCTTTATAATCTATGATTTCGTATGTTGCTGATACATTTAGAAATATACCAATGCCTGTGCTATTTGAGCTATTTCCACTAACAAAGATTGCATTGCCCCACTGGTTTTTCCATTGATCATAGTTTGCGTGGGTGCAATGTAGTTCTTGCAGAAGACATACAGAGAACATGTTTTGCTATAACCAACAGAAAACCTTTTCGCGCTTGATTTTGTGACCCATTTACATTAAAACTGCATATGTTTTAGATCCATAGGTTTTGGTGAAATTCGTGAATTTTCTCATTTCACGTTAACTGCATTTTAGATTATAATAGTATTAATAATAGGCGCATGTATAATTTTAGACTTTCTGTAATGGAAATGTTAATGCGGGAGAACAGCTTCAGATAGTTGATATGCGGTACTGCGTTTTTGTGATGACACAATCTATTCGATAGGTCATATTGATCAGATGGAGAAATAAAGGTGTTCATGAAGTTTCAAACGGTGTGTGACCACGATACTGCTGCTCTAGTCACATAGTTGTTCGCTATTCAGTTAAATGTAAAATAACCGATGATTACATTTACAGGTACATGTGTGCATACATACAGTAGACATGTATATAGCAATAAGCATGGGGGCGTGGTTTGGGAACAGTTCTTAAGTAGATGGTTTACTATTATATTTCCAAATCAGCAAAAATTACCTGCCTCTGAATAATAGTCGGATATGTAGTTAAAAACGGATATATTTTACTTACTAATGGTGGACAATGTGAACCCGACTAGACTGCGCCCAATTTGCAGGCAGATCTGGTTCATGCTGCCCATGATGATAATCCCTGTTTCCACACACCGCCTCCTGTAGTGCATGACATTGAGTTGTAAATATGTGTTTACTCGGATACCTATGTTTGTGCTCAACAATTGCAGGAGGGATATACTCGTTCTCACAGCTCAGATCCTGGTGAACGCTCTACGTGATAACACGGTGGACGGTGTTGGCGTATTTTCCATCATTGTATTCGATGAGTGTCACCACACAACGGCAAGCCATCCCTATAACGTCATCATGCAGCACTACATGGAAATGAAGTTGGCAACCAGAACAAATTTACCACAGGTAATGATGGCGACCTTATCGGTGTTTGTCTTCTGTGGTGCGTTCGTCGCATTCATCGTATTAGTTGCTGAAGTAACTCTGCAGAATACGCCCATATCGTACGGACGATATGGGAGTATTATATTAAGTTTACTTCCCGCAGCTATCATTTTATATGCTAACTGTTTCTTATGTGTGTATTATGCTACCTATTTCGTATGTGTTTACATGTATGTGTTTGACGTGTTCGTTGTATTCATTTCACGTTTTTAGCTCCACTATTCGAAGAATAAGTAGAGCTTATGTTGTCACCCCGGCGTCGGCGTCGGCGGCGTCGGCGGCGTCGGCGTCGGCGTCGGCGTCACCGTCACGCCTTGGTTAAGGTTTTTAGTCAAGCTTGTATATGGAATACTACTGGCCCTACACCCACCATACTTGCACAACTTCATCTCCTAGTGATGTACATCAATAACCCCTGATCTATATTTGACCTTCACCTACATTTCCTCTTGAATTACTTGGTTAATTCCCCTTGGTTAAGGTTTTTAGTCAACCTTGGTTAAGGTTTTTAGTCAAGTTTGTATATGCAATACTACTGGCCCTACACCCACCATACTTGAAAAACTTCATCTCCTAGTCATGCACATCAATAACCACTGATCTATATTTGACCTTGACCTACGTTTCCTCTTGAATTACTTACTTAATTCCCCTTGGTTAAGGTTTTTTAGTCAACCTTGGTTAAGGTTTTTTTTTTTTCAAGCTTGTACATTGAAATACTATTGTGCATCCAGACACCATACTTCGACAACCTTTTCTCATAGGTATGTACATCAATAACCCCTGATCTATATTTGACCTTGACCTACATTTCCTCTTCAATTACTTACTTAATTCCTTTTGGTTAAGGTTTTTAGTCAACCTTCTATATGGAATACTACTGGCCCTACACCCACCATACTTGCACAACTTCATCTCCTAGTGATGTACATCAACAACCCCTGATCTATATTTGACCTTGACCTACATTTCCTCTTGAATTACTTAATTCCCCTTGGTTAACGTTTTTAGTCAAGCTTGTAGATGGAATACTCCTGGCCCTACACCAACCATACTTGGACAACTTCATCTCCTAGTGATGTACATCAACAACCCCTGACCTATATTTGACCTTGACCTACATTTAACCTTGAATTCCTTACTTAATTCCCCTTGGTTAAGGTTTTTAGTCGACCTTGGTTAAGCTTTTTACTCAAGCTTGTACATGGAATACTATTGTGCATACAGACACCATAATTGGACAACCATTTTCTCATAGTGATGTACATCAATAACACCTGATCTATATTTGCCCACCTTGACCTACATTTCCTCTTCAATTACTTACTTAATTGTCTTTGGTTAAGGTTTTTAGTCAAGCTTGTAGATGGAATACTCATGGCCCTACACCAACCATACTTGCACAACTTCATCCCTCCTAGTGAGTACATCAACAACCCCTGACCTATATTTGACCTTGACCTACATTTAAACCTTAAAATTACTTACTTAATTCCCCTTGGTTAAGGTTTTTACTCAACCTTGGTTT
The DNA here is from genome assembly GCA_029237695.1 of Conchocele bisecta. Taxonomy (NCBI): domain Eukaryota; kingdom Metazoa; phylum Mollusca; class Bivalvia; order Lucinida; family Thyasiridae; genus Conchocele; species Conchocele bisecta. The sequence continues at coordinate 56,235,827 of CM055272.1, read as the reverse complement.
AAGGTTTTTAGTCAAGCTTGTAGATGGAATACTATTGTGCATACAGACACCATACTTGGATAACTTTTTCTCATAGGGATGTACATCAATAACCCCTGACCTTTATTTTACCTTCACCTACATTTAACCTTCAATTACTTGGTTAATGTTTATAGTCAAGCTTGTATATGGATACTTCTGGGCCTACATCAACCATACTTGGACAATTCATCTCCTAGTGATGTACATCAATAATCCCTGACCTATATTTGACCTTGACCTACTTTTATCCTTGGATTACTTGGTTATCTCTCCTTGGTTACGTGCTCAAGCTTGTATATGGAATACTCCTGGGCCTACAGCAACCATACTTGGAAAACACGCACCTACGTCCAAGGTCAAGGTCACTGTTGAAGGTCAAAGGTCAAACCTATTGAAATCCCTTCCGCTCTATATCTTCTACACCGATGCATGGATTATCAAATGGCTTGGCACAAATGTTTCTCATGATGAGAATGGTGTCGCGATCAATAACCACGCACCTACGTCCAAGGTCAAGGTCACAGTTGAAGGTCAAAGGTCAAACCTATTGAAATTCCCTTCCGCTCTATATCTTCTACACCGATGCATGGATTATCAAATTGCTAACCACGCACCTACGTCCAAGGTCACAGTTGAAGGTCAAAGGTCAAACCTATTGAAATCCCTTCCGCTCTAATATCTTCTACACCGATGCATGGATTATCAAATGGCTTGGTGCACAGATGTTTCTCATGATGAGAAGGTGTGTCGCAATCAATAACCACGCACCTACGTCCAAGGTCAATGTCACAGTTGAAGGTCAAACCTATTGAAATTCCCTCCCGCTCTATATCTTCTACACCGATGCATGGATTATCAAATGCCTTGGCACAAATGTTTCTCAGGATGAGAAGGTGTATCGCGATCAATAACCACGCACCTACATCCAAGGTCAAGGTCACAGTTGAAGGTCAAAGGTCAAAAATATTGAAATTCACAAATGGCTTGGCACAAATGTTTCTCACGATGAGAAGGTGTGTCGCGATCAATAACCACGCACCTATGTCCTAAGGTCAAGGTCACTGTTGAAGGTCAAAGGTCAAACCTATTGAAATTCCCTTCCTCTCTATGTCTTCTACACCGATGCATGGATTATCAAATGGCTTGGCACAAATGTTTGTCATGATGAGAAGGTGTGTCGCGATCAATAACCACGCACCTACGTCCAAGGTCAAGGTCACAGTTGAAGGTCAAAGGTCAAAACCTATTATGAAATTCCCTTCCGCTCTATTTCTTCTACACTGATGCATGGATTATCAAATTGCTAACCACGCACCTACGTCCAATGTCACAGTTGAAGGTCAAAGGTCAAACAAACCTATTGAAATTCCCTTCCGCTCTATATCTTCTACACCGATGCATGGATTATCAAATGCCTTGGCACAAAGTCTCAGGATGAGAAGGTGTGTCTCGATCAATAACCACGCACCTACGTCCAAGGTCAAGGTCATAGTTGATGGTCAAAGGTCAAACCATATTGAAATTCCTTCCGCTCTATATCTTCTACACCGATGCATGGATTATCACACTATGCCCAGGGTCAAGGTCACAGACTTGATGCGTTTGAAACCTAAACGCTCGGCTAAATGGCTTATGATAAATGCCTCGTTTTCTTTGGCTGCCAGTGGGGGTATTCGTGTGCCGACAGGCCACATTTTACTATTTCTTTCCCTTGGTTAATGTTTTTAGTCAACATTGGTTAAGGTTTTTATGTAGGCCGCAGCCACCTTCTTTGTCAAGCTATGTGTACATCGACAACCCTCGTAGTCGAGCTATGCTGTTCTCCTACAGCTCTTGTTATTTATGGAAATGGGTACATTTTGACTTCGAGGTGGGTACGTTTTGACCAAAAAAGTTGGTACGATTTGACATGGGTACGTTTGACCAGCAACAGCTTATGCAGCCTATATTCAATACATGTAAATCCATCATTTCAAATTGCCAGACGATCCTAAATTTGCACTTACGAACATTTTCGTCGTACGAAGGTTAGTGAAACGGGCCCCTGGTCTATCTAAGATCAATGTCACACTTGCAAGACAAAGGTCATAATGGGAACAAAATATCCATCTGGGGCCATATACATGTATCCAAAACGGTTTGGTGGATTTTCTTATGGACTTGGAACTCTTCTTATAATGACGCCTTTACGTGTTGCAGATAATTGGCCTGACTGCCTCAGTGGGCTGTGGTGGTAAATCAGAAGAAGGAAAAGCAACTAACCACATCAAAGGTTTAATGGCGAACTTGGATGCGAAGTGTCTGTGCACAGCGAGCATGGTGAGGGATAAAGAAAACATTAAAGAATTATCGGAACACGTATTGCTGCCTTATGAAGGTACACGTAATAGAAGTACTGGGTTACTCTTCCTAATATCGGCTTTTTTATATTACAAACACATGCGTAAACAAGCAACTTGAAACACAATGGATTATTTTTTCCATATTGAGTTCATATTGGTCAGTGCCGGAACTACATTTCACCTCATAAAATAGTTACTTCTAAATCATCACTAATTTGTTTACTTAATTTATATTTTGTATATTTTTCGAGGCGCATAGCAATTGTGATTTATTTGATTATATAACAAAAAAGATATTTGAGTTGTATATGTATATATGCCGCTCGTTCCGTCGCGCAACTATATTGCGCTACTAATAGCTCGCTAAGGAACTCGTGCATATATCCACATACACATCAAATAATATATAATTGCGGTCTAGTCCAGTTTCTTATAAAATCAGATAGCTCGTTTAATAAATAAAATATTAAATCATCACTCGTGCGGAACTCTTCAATTGTGTTACCTTTCAGAGATAGTGATAACGCCGCACAGAAGCAATGACGTACTTAGAAGACACGTTGAAGAGATTATGCGAAAATTAGAGATGTCGATATGTACCCATGGAAGTAAGGTTTATGTCACTGTGTGATTTATATTACTGTCTGTTTCACGAAACCTGCCCTAATTTAATAATAATATTAAATTTTAGCAAATTTTAAGAATGAGCCTTCATTTTATTTCGTGAAATTTGGTCAAATATTGATTTTATTACGAAAAAACAATTTCCACATATTAAATCCCCATAGACATCTTCAAAATGTAACTTTTATTTTCTTAGCTATCTAGCTAGGTTTCAGAATCGATTTCCGAAATGTTTTGTTTTTCGATTCCTCCTCCAGGTTCTCCACCTCTTTTTTTCCCATGTTAAATTCCCATAGAGAAATCATTTTTCGTAATAAAATAAATATTTGACAAAATTTCATGAAATAAAAAGAAGGTTCATTCTTAAATTGTGATAAAATTTAACATTAGCTAACAAATAATGTTTTTGCATTGTTTAAATAGCCGGAAAATTTGGGCAGGTTTCGTGAAAGAGACAGTAGTTAACTCATGACACAACATTGTTTGCACAATTCATTATTTTGTTGGGAACTGAATGAACGGGCTCGCGGAGGAAAGAGGATAACTACATTTATGGAAGGTGACACTACTGGCACAGTCCATGACGTAAATGGACACGTGCAATATAATGATTTATTGCATAAAATTGGCTTTCACAGTGTGATAACGAAAGCGAGAAATTACTGGATACTGGACGCTAGTCTAGTGACAGTTTTTGTCGCTGAACAACAGCCGGGAAAACTCGTCTAGTGCTGGGCATTTGGGCACGTTTTATTACGGAAAACTCAACACATAACTTTTCATGAAATTTCCACCCTAAGGCCACAATTTGGTGATCTACCTGTTGACATGCACATGTTGCAAGCATAGATACAAGCACCTGATTCATCACGGAGAATTTCAAGATCAAGAATGAAGATTGACAATTCTAATGGAATTCCATGGATTACACAGAAAATGTCAACATTGTCGTACAGGTTGCAAATGTCTGTTCTTGGGGCGACTGTTCTTTGAATATAAATTAGAACAGTTGTGTTACAAACATAAATACAAGCACCTGATTCATCACAGAGAATTTCAAGATCAAGATTGCCGTATATTTTAAGATATTCATCATGTTTTATTTATTTTTATTACCATTGCTTTCTTTTTTTACTAAACAAGCTAAATGTAGGCAATGGTGTTATTTGAGGGTCCTCATGTTTGATTCGTATCTATTTGCGAAAGCAAATTGTCCAGTTCCGCGATTTCCTCCTTCGGTAGCAGATAACAAATGTTGCTCGCGTGTCAGGCGCGGGCATCCAGCAAGGGAGCTAATCGCAGGTGTACAAGGGATATAATCATGCAACTACTAAAATTCCCGAATTGTGCGGAGCCTAAGAAAGTAGTTTGGCAAAACTGTGACTTCGAAATCGATATTTCACGGGCGCATCTGGTATTTCACGGGTCTAAGATATATTTAGATTTCACGGGTAAAACACGGTAATTCATGGATAGTCATAAAATAAATATTTTGTTCAAAATGATAGGAAATTTGTCAAAACATAAAATAAAACCAAAAGTGAAAAAAGTACATGTACAAGTACATGTACAAGCACAGAAATAGTGTGTAATAAATAGAATAACAACCAGTCTGTTTTTGTTACCCAAAGTATATACCTCAACAGTGGGAATTGGTGATCTACTAGTTGGGATGCAGAGCTAAGGGGAAAACTGTTTTTCTTTGGTTACCATGGCAACCAAGATATATTTTAAAAAATGTGCCAGTCTGGCTCGTTATCAAGCTATGCAGCATCTCCCACACTAACCAAACTGTACTCAAACACGTCATTGCTGTTTGTTATTTGGCGAAAGAATTTCGTCAAATATGTTTGTCTATCTGTCTCTCTGTCTGTGTGTGTGTCTGTTAATCTGTTCGCGGCATACAGGTCTGTCTCTCTGTCTGTGTGTGTGTCTGTTAATCTGTTCGCGGCATGCAGGTCGTACTTTTCAATGTATCACGATGATATTTGCTACATAGGTCGGGAATTATAATCGGAAGAAGTGGGTAAATTTTCAGCTAAATCGGTCCACCTGTATTTCCTGTGTCTGTTGAATTGTTCGCGGCATACAGGTCGTATTTTGCCATGTATCAACAAGATATTTGGTACATATGTCAGGAATGATAATTGGAAGACGTAATTCGAGTTTCAGCTAAATCGGTCAATTGGTTTTCCGTATAGACTAGACTTAACTGTGAGTCGCAGGTTCAACACTGGTTCCAGGTGCCAGACCTGTGTAGATAATTGTTTCTTAACTTTCTCATGAATATGCGAAATCCTTTGAAAGCTGGCAGAACTGACCAAATGATCACTACTGAGAGATTTCTTCTTGACCGCTGTTCCCTTTGTTGTCCAGCATATATGTTGGCAGAAATACACCCTTTGTCATCTGCTGTTTTGAATATTTCAAATATTTCTCCACTAAAGCTTGTTACTCCAACATATTAGAATCACCTCATCGATTTCGCCAAATACATTTCATGCTTTGCATGACATTCTCCTTCAGGGTGCACACACAACTGGTACTGAAAGATAACTATAGCGTTGCAACGCCAGTTATTGTTCAGTAATATAAACATATATAGCAATCAATTGTTACAATTTCTCAAGAAAAAAAAAGGAATGTTCACATTGTTTCTCTACTGGTTGATGTGAAGCGACAATGCCAACATAGGCCAAACCAAATTATTTCACCTGTTGATCACAGTTTATGATGACATGTTATATAATGCATGTTTTTGGGAATGTGATCAAATAAAATGGCGTGATTCATTTATATACAACACTTAATCTGGGTCTAGAATGATAACAACACACTAGTTTTGCCAGACTATCACGACCAACGTGTATATCCAGCCTGTTTCATCAGGAGATACGGTGTTCACCATCCAGAACATGAAGTCTAATACAGCAGAATTTCCAAACTGCGAACATTTGACAAGCCTCTGGGTTTTTCGTTGACACAGGTACCGCTGTATTTAAACAGTATCAGCACGCAGTCTTAAGCCTTGCAGAAAAGAAAATTATCAATAATAAAGAGATACATTACAATCAAAATATCGCAAATATCGTAAACATTCCAGGGTTTCTGAGAGAGAGAGAGAGAGAGAGAGAGAGAGAGAGAGAGAGAGAGAGAGAGAGAGTTAGAGTTAGGTAGAAATGAACTGTTAGTGGCCAGTTTCGTTCAATTTTTTTCTGGGAGTTTCAATTTGGCTCTGGATAATGATTGAGAAAATATGCAACTTGCAGTCTCTAGTTCCGCAAGTGATCAGTTTGTGTGGAGGTAACATATTTCAGTACTTTGAGTACTTTGATTATTTATATGTAGGCGTATCCAATCTCCGGCCTAAAGACATGGAATACTTGAAGAAGGCAATTGCTACAAGTCCACCGGTGAAAGGGACAGAGCAGTACATACAGTGGCTGAGTGCCTTCGATCAAACAATAGCAGCTTTACAGATTGACACGAATGACGCTCGAAGAGTTCTGATCAATTGCCGCATGCACCTAGAGGTATTTCATACGTATATATATCATATGTATAAGGGAGTTAGCCTTCTTATTCCATTGACTCATTCAGTTGCTCGAGGATCCAGAAACGCCATGTTTGTACCTTCGGACATCTGCGTAATTTCATAAATACGTACACAAAATTTACAATATGTTTCATAAATAAAATCAAAAGTTGACACAATTTTCAGAAAATGTGTCACCGTTTGACGCCATTTACGGAAAATATTGTAAAATGTGTAAACGTATTTCATGAAATTACGCAGATGTCCGAAAGTAAAAAAACACATGGCATGTATCATATAGTCGCTACCCTGTCTCTCTGCCTGTCGATATGTCCGTTCGTCCACTTGTTTGTCTGTCTGAGATTTGAGTTAAAGTTTTCTGATACCTAATACATTTATCTATGTAACTGTAAGTCGGCTTGGCTTGAAACTTCATATGCGTATTGGTCATCATCCATATGTTTTATTCCGTGGCCCACTCATGCGGCCCCTGTGCATGAGGCCAAGGTCAAAGGATGTTTGCGTTAAAGTCTTTGTCTCAATCTGCGTTTATTAAACATAGACTCTCAATTCACAGGCTACAATATAAGGAGATATACTTTGTTTCGTCCATAAATATGATAATTTTTGGGCAGCATAAACATTCATTTCCCATTACAGGACGTGTTAATTGGGATTCTTATTATTTTTATATCAAACGTAAGTGCCACTCTTGATATCAGGCGCGATAACCGTGTTTCCTTAAAAGGTTAACGGCAACAACTTGTTCTCTCTATTTGTTTTTGATGTGCAATGATCATACTTCATTACTTTAATGTGTCGATAAAACTATTTTTTCAGGTGACTCATTTAATTGATATAAATACATGAACAATTAACTGCACCATGCGTATATCAAAATGGCCGAATACAACCGTACATCAGTATTTTAAAGAGTAATACACAATGTACATGATTATCTCTGCATAGCTGGCATTCGTAATGTTCTAGACTGGTGGAATTGTTAAACACTTATACGATATAGCACTATTTAATTTCTATAAGGAACATTTTATGCCTAATAGATGGGACTCCGGCTTTAAATAAATAAGTATTAGTTTGCGTTAAGGCTTTTGAGGCGTGATACTGATTTACACGTATTGTATTTATTATTTATAACATTCCATTGTTGATCACTAGGATTACAACAGGGCGCTGCTCTTGTATAAGGACGCACGTGCTGAAGATGCGTTGAAATACCTAAAAGAACATATGCTAGACAAACATTCCAACCCATTGAAGGACGACACAGAAAGAGGAATGCTATTTTTCTATGAAGGTAAGGCCTAACATGTGTACAGCAACCGTGTGTGACTGAAATGGCACAATATATGGTGGGATGTTTTTGGATAACATATTTATCTAAAAACATCCCACTTTTTTGTATATTTCAGCCAAAGTACTGACATACCCTTTCATTCATTTTATCGGTCTACATTGACGACACAAACACCCAAGGGACAAATAATAAAAAATAACCCTCGAGCCCGTAACCAGGTGGTGGGGTTCGGAAACATTACGAAGATCGTTTACTAAAGATCTGAAATAAACGACATTGAGGATCATTTATTTTGGTACAAGTATTATCATATTTGACTAATATATGCACTCTGTTGGCCATTAAGCGATTAAACAAAGGGGAACATTTCTTTTCTTGAAATCAAATGTAAAATGTGATTTGGCTACATGTATAACATGAACTGATACATTTAATCTCTTTGGGTCATTTTGCACCGATTATTGGTAGTTTTTCTGTCATATTAGTAGCTAACATTTTCTGAAAAACGGTACAAGTGAAGATGTGTAACTGACATTATGCACACCTTGTCTATACTAATATGTCTCGGGTGGTAATTAAATTTATTACACTCTTACACATTATTTGTACGGGTTTCGCTGTGAGAGAAAACCCGTAATCAACTCCTTACATATAATACACCGTGAAGTACACCCGTAATTTCGCGCTTGTTTTCTTGGAAACCACGAGCTACCATGCAAATTTTTTAATTTGTATTACAATAAAAATAAAGTTATTTGCAAATTTGGAAAGGATCTCGACTAATCTAGAATGTTAATGTGATGGAACACATTCCAAACATGCACTCAAATATATCTTGTTCATAGAAACCGCTGTGGTAATTTGGATTTCAAAAAATGTCCATGACGTCACATTTGACGTCACACAACGTAACGTAAAAACGCTGGAAAACACGTCATTGTATAACTGTTCATGCGAACATCACAATTCATTGATTATAATCTAAAACATATACTAGATGTGCATATGTTTCCGCCGTGGAAGTGTAATACATAGGATATTCCATCGTACATGCTTGAATAGTGGAAATAATACACTCGTATCCGTCGGCGTCCGTGCAAGCAACTCGTTCGCTACGCTCACTCGTTGCTTACGCGGAAGCCGACGCACACTCGTGTATTATTTCCCGCTATTCAAAATGTACGATGGAATATCCCCTATGCAAATGATGCACTCTACAATATGGTCACATTTTTCTTGTTACAGACTTGACGACGAAGATTCCTCTAGATAACCATGATGACGGTGACTTTAATCCGAAATTGACAAAAATGAAGGAGATTATCGTTCGAATACTGGAGAATAGAGAGGACGGACGGGGAATAGTTTTTGTGAAGACCAGGGCACTTGCCACAGCGTTGATAGACTGGATGGTAGAAGACGATAAGCTTAAAATATTGAATCCGAATGAGTTTGTTGGACAAAGTGCATCTGCCGCCGCTGGTGGTAGGCACATTATGAATTTTTATCCCCTCGGCGATAGGCACGAGTGGATATAGCATTAGTCCATGTACGCACGCAGCACGCAAGTTTGTATGGCGGCTCAAATGTGATACAAATAGTGTTGTTTATTATAGTGTCACCCCTATTGTAAGGGCCAGTCAGTTGTGATTTATGAGACACTGCAACCTATGAACATCGGTACTTCCAAATTCTTATTGATATGAATGTAAATAATCTGGATATGTTTGTCATGTCCAGAACAAAAACAGAGCTGCAGATAAGGTGCGTATTGGCGTATTTTACGAACTTATTTTAGCAGAATACAAATATGCATTGATTTTCAAACAGAGTAGGGAAAATACTGTAATAAATTTGAAAATTTACTTAGTTGAGCTGCATCTCAAATAAGTGATTTTTAGCTCACCTGAGCGAAGCTCATGTGAGCTATTGTTACCGCAATGTGTCCGTCGTCCGTCGTCCGAAGGACGTCGTCGTCCGTCGTCGTCCGTCGTCGTCCGTGAACATTTTCAAACGTCTTTTCATCGGTAACCATTGGGCATATAGTCACCAAACTTCATGGTCATGGTCCTTAGGTACAGGGATTACAACATTGTTAAAATGATGTAATTACATAATACAAGATGGCCGCCGTCTAAAAATAGCACAAATTATTAAAAAATCTTTTTCTCAAGAACCGCCAGCCGGATTTCGACAAAACTTGGTAGGAATGATTGATGTGCAATGCTCTTTCAAATTTGTTAAAATGGTGACCCCGGGGTCAAAAATGGACGTGGCCCGTTGGGTCAAATTGGAGTCAAATTTTACTTTTGACCGAATATGGTCATATTATATATGAAATCGAATTTATCAACGAGCCGATCACTCTGGTGCATTTATTTGTCGAAATCGGATGGTTATGTCATCCATTATGGCCGCCGAAAGGTCAAAAGGTCGTTCTTTTATTAGAGATTTCAAAATTATTCTTCACATGAACCGCTTGGCCCATGGTAGCCAAACTTAAAAGTTATGGTCCATGGGTGAAGCCTTTTCAGATTTGTTAAAATGGAGGTTATCGCTAATCCAAGATGGCCGCCGTCTAAAAATAGCATAAATTCTTAAAAATTGGAAATTGGATGGTCCTGTCATCCAAGATGGCCGCCGAAATGTCAAAAGGTCATTCTTTTATTAGAGATTTCAAAATTCTTCTTCACACGAACCGCTTGGCCCATGATGGCCAAACTTCATAGTTATGGTCCATGGGTGAAGCATTTTCATATTTGTTAAAACGGAGGTCGTTGCTAATCCAAGATGGCTGCCGTCTAAAAATAGCACAAATTCTTAAAAAATCTTCTTCTCATGAACCGCGATCCGGATTTCGACGAAACTTGGTAGGAATGATCGATGTAGAATGCTTTTTCAAAGGTGTCAAAGTGGTTACCCTGGGGTCAAAAATGGGCGTAGCCCGGTGGGGTAAAATTTTATTTTTGAATGAATATGCTGATGTCATATATCAAATTGAAGTTATCAATGAGGCGATTTGTCTGGTGCAATATATGTCGGAATCGGATCATTATGTCATCCACTATGGCCGCCAAAAGTTCCATTTATTCTAGATTTTGAATGTCTTTTTCTCAGGAACCACATGGCCGATGCTGGACAAACTTCATAGTAAGTTAAGATCCTTGGCTGAATCATTTTTAGATTTGGTAAAATGAAAGTCATCGCTTAATCCAAGATGACCGCCATCTAAAAATAGCACAATTGTTGTAAAACACATATTAACTCAATGTCACATTCTCCTCTGGTGTTCATGGAATCAGGTGAGCGAATTAGGGTGCCCGCTATAAATTGCAAGTGCCCGCTATACAGATATAATCATTTAGTAATGTTCATTTTGCTGATAGTGACACGCGGTCGTCTCATGTTAAGTTCATATGCAAATGGGTTTATTACCTTGGGACCAGTCTTAGAATACGTAAGCGAGCTCTGAAAACCACAAGTAACCTGTCTTAGAACAATTTCCGGGGCGTCATAAATTAAGAGTAAAACATATCAGCACGCGAATCAATAGTTGGAATATTTCTCGAAAATTACATCATCTGGTTGAATAATGATAATGCCTGTAATGGTGTCAGATGAAATTGTAAAGACATGTACAGTGAAACCTCTCTAAACCGGACACCATGTGAGGTCCCCAGGGTGTCCCGCTTAGAGAGGTTTCACTGTAAATCAGGCATGTGATCATTCAGATCCATAGGTGTGTGCTATGCGATCACGAACATACACTATCACCTGAGATAAATTACCAAGAAACTCATCCAAAATAAGACCACAGCTGTTTTCGACGTGTCCAGTTTAGAGAGGTTACACTATAATAAAATAAATTGTAAAGCAAACTATTTTTTTTTGGGGGGGGGGTGGGGGTGGGGGCAGGCAGCATGGTGTCTAGACTTTGGGTCAAGCGCCACCAAAATCGGACATGGCGCGGCGTCATGCTCCCTGTTTCATGGAACCTGTCCAGATGTTACAGCTATATAAACAAATGCAAACACAATATTTTTTTACCAACTTTAACGAACTAAAAAAAATATCATCGAAACAAAACATTGTTTTTGCATTGTTTCTATAGCCGTAAAATGTGCGTAGGCAGGGCTCCAGATAAGCTGCGTATTTGCTTAAATACCCAATTAAAATTGCCAAAATCACAATTGAAATCAGAAGTAGCGAGTATCAAAAAGCAAGGAGACAATTCTAATGAAATTCCAAGATATGTTATCATTTCGAAGCAAACTATTCAATAAGTGCTGTCTGTTGATGTGTAAACAGTAGTGTGATTTTATTTTAACCAATTAACATTTTGAAATACCCAATTGCTTCAGAAATGTTGGAGTGACAATACTCAATTACTATTTCCTTATCTGGAGCCCTGTTAATAGTATACACGTGTGTCTATGTGCTTGCAGGAACAACGAAGAGCGGCCAGAGGAACATCTTAGATTGCTTCAAGGAGGGTAGACACAGGCTGATTGTGGCTACATCTGTGGCTGACGAGGGTCTGGATATCCCGAAATGTAATCTTGTCATTCGATATGAACACGTGACCAACGAGATCGTCAGGGTCCAGTCACGTGGTGAGTATAGTGATGATATTACTTATACGTGAGTGTCGATTTAATGGGACCCATCATATGCGTAGAAAGTGATAAAACATATTGGTAAAAATATTTTATTTTAGATGTATATATTTGTTCTGTGTGGCACCTAGTTCATGAAGGTTTCGCCTGGTAAAATGCAGGGTGTTAAAACATAATATTGCAAAAATAACTAACGTTGCGATCTCTATTTATATACGCCCGTTTGAAAATAAAACCGGATCGTTTCGTGGTAAATTATACTGTTTGGTGTGTGTATAATCACTAGATGCGTTGGGAGATGATCTCAATTATGTAAATATAAATTCTCGTTTCTAATATTGAACGCCTGCTATAAATACATGCCTAAATTTTTTACAGTTTTTGAATTTTCTGATTTTATTAGTTCTATAAACTTAATCATGTTCGGTCTCCTCCAATAATAAGTATTTATATATGTTTTTCTAATATCTGTATACATGTTACGTTCTATAATAAAGTGATATTCATCATCATCGTATTATGTATTTAGCCTGTACGGGCGGGCGGTGGGCGTCCGGCGGGCGTCCGGCGGGCAGACAAAGCTTATCCACACAATAACTAGAGTTCTACTTGACGTATCGTTTATCACGGCGAGACGAAGAACCCTATTAATTTTCAAATTCAAATGACTTATCTGCCCTTGGCGGTCATTTTTAGCTGCGAGCCTCTCGCAGCTTATGTAACCGGTTCTCAAAATACAGTCAGATATCAAGGCGCTATTTTTTTTTGTGACACGTATGTATACATCTTGTATCTAGGTCATTGTTAACGACTCGTTTTATGCTATTTTAAATTTCACATTTATTAGAATGTATACTTTTGGTACATAATTAATTGAAGAAAAACCAATGGAACCTCAGATTTAGCCGTTAATTTTCCACAAATAATACGGCCTATTTTGGTCTCGCATTAATGGTGTGTAAACCCGAATCACACCTGTCTGGATTTGTTTCATTCACAACTACGGCGTGCACAAATTTGCATAACACAACACTATAACCACAGAAGAGTGAATCCGGATATTGAATTACCACCCTTAACGCATCGCCGTATTTCGCCGATATTGATTTCGAAAATCAGTCATATTTTCATTAAATGATGTCGAAAATTGATAAAAATATACTGTTACCACTCATTTGAACCGTGTCGTCTAGATGGTTTACTCATTTGAATTGTCGCGTCGGCATGTTTCTAATGAGTGGTAATAGCATACACTTTCACTTTGCGCCCGGATATTGAATTACCACCCTTATCGCATCGCCGCATTCCGTCGATATTGATTTCGAAAATCAGTCATATTTTCCTTAAATGAGATATAACAAGCTTCTGTGTTCGCGATACGCTTATGTATTCATCATTTATATATCAAATAAAACAAATGTTACAGTAATCCGAACAGTATGTGACGTTCTTTTACGGATTTCATATTCCTGACAACCATTTTTTCCAGCCGTCATTGCATGACCAACTTCCCCTTATTTTGCTTACCACAGTTATTTCCCTTTGCGGTCACGTGGGTATATGACGTATCAGTAGAACTTCCGAAATGTATGCAAAATACGATTATTACACGTAATAGTTGAACAGATTACTTAGGACTCCAGTTTATTAGACCGCTGATATAAATATATGGGACTGTACTGTACTATCAAAATATAAGAATGACCTAGTCACAAACTACATACTGAAATGCGACAATGGGTGATAAAATTCTGCAATTTACAACAGCTGTAGGATACCAGTTTGTATATACATTTATTTATATTTACATCGTCAGGTTACAATCTATTTTTTCCCTGATAGTACTTATATATAATGCTAAATCAGACGGGCAACAGAGTTGACAGAGGTGCATAGATGGATCTGGTGCTATGCTGGTCAAACTGTCATAACGTAATTTGTGTAGGCCATTGTCCACTTACAATGAAACAATGCTGTACATGTGGTCAATTAAGGAAAGCCCGGGATGACAGCAGTGTGGAAATTAGTCGCTCTAATTGCCACGGGGGTGGGGTGTTGTTTGAATAGTGTGTCAACCTCCGTTGTACGCTGCGACTGAGAAGGTGCAATAAGCCTAACACAACACGAGGCTTATATGGTGTTTGCGACCAGTGTAGATCCAGTTCAGCCTGTACATTAGCACAGTCTGAACAAGATCTGCACTTTTCGGCATACCTTCAATAAAACACACTAACATGCAATCTAGATCGTATCTAGACTACAGGAGTGTTATATTTGATTAATATGACCTACACTAGTCACAAATCACACAAACCCCATTTCTCCAGTCACAGCCACATATAAGACCAAGCTTCGATGTAACCCCCATTTTACAAAACAACAAATTTCTTCTGGAAAACATCTTTAGTTGTTAACATCAAGTCCAAACATTTTCTATTTATTTGAAACAAGCCAGTAGGAAAATATATTATAAATAGTAAAGAATTTACTGTACATGTGAAAATTGAATATATACTTTTAATTCTTTTTATCTGTCAACGAACAAAATATGTGATTTAGTTATATTTTAGTATTCGAAAGCAGTATTTACGGGATAATAAGCGAGTGGACATTCAAGTTACACAATTTTAGTCCTGCAATATAACATTCATCCTCGCGGATTCAATATACACCTGCCGCATTATTCAGAGGACAGATAAACGAAATGGATTCAACCAATCAGCATAGAATATGTGTGGCTTCATTGAATTGAGAATACACCTGTCCCAAGATCAACTTCCTTATTTGCCTGCGGTCAAATCATCGGATAAGTTGTTTGCTATTAATGACCTCCGGCGGCATCGGTTTGAACATAGCTACACACGCGTGTCACTGATTTCAACTGTCGGAACAGAACATACCTTTATTGGATTAAATACATCTCTGGCCATAACGTGGTGGCATAAGAGATAAAATACAACACGTATGCAAAACGTATGTCAAAGCACAAGTATGCTGAAGTAACATTCTGCAAAGCATTGCAGAATCAATTTACGAAATGTCGGAGATTAGCATTTTGTAAAAAGAAAATAGAAATATAACATTTAATTTCACATTTTTTTCTGATTCTGCCTCTGCTGTCTGTTTGACCGTGAATTGCAACCGACTTCCGCACAGATAGTCGTCGCCGACGATTGCAACCAACGTGTAAATAATCCAAGTATAACTAGGCGAAGGAAAAAATAACGATTAACGTATATATTAAACGACAAAAACGAAGAAATTATGCAACAAATACATGATGTCCGTAAATCCAAACAATACCAGTTGTGTGTGCACCCTGAAGGAGTGCACAGTGCGAAAGCGAGAAATCCGAAACTCAAATGAAATTTCATGCAAAGCATGAACTGTATTTGGCGAAATCGATGAGGTGATTCTAATATGTTGTAGTAACAAGCTTTAGTGGAGAAATATTTGAAATATTCAAAACAGCAGCTGGCAAAGGGTGTATTACTGCCAACATATCTGCTGGACATCAAAGGGAACAGCGGTCAAGAAGAAATCTCTCAGTAGTGATCATTTGGTCAGTTCTGCCAGCTTTCAAAGGATTTCGCATATTCATGAGAAAGTTAAGAAACAATTATCTACACAGGTCTGGCACCTGGAACCGGTGTTGAACCTGAGACTCACGGTTAATGTCTAGTCTATACGGAAAACCAATTGACCGATTTAGCTGAAAATAGAATCACTTCTTCCAATTATCAATCCTGACATATGTACCAAATCTCTTGTTGATACCTGGCAATATACGACCTGTATGCCGCGAACAGATTAACAGACACATGGAAAACAGACAGATAGACAAACATATTTGACGAAATTCTTTCGCCAAATAACAAACAACAATGACGTGTTTGAGTACAGTTTGGTCAGTGTGGGAGATGCTGCATAGCTTGATAACGAGCCAGACTGGCACATTTTTTCGAAAACCGACTGCTAGCATTGTGCAATTCCCACTGTTGAGGTAAATATTGTCGGTAAAAATATATATCTTGGTTGCCATGGTAACCAAAAAAAACATGTTTCCCCTTAGCTCTGCATCCTAAACTACTTTCTTAGGCTCCGCGCAATTCTGGAATTTTAGTAGTTGCATGATTATGTCCCTTGCACACCTGCGATTAGCTCCCTTGCTGGATGCGCGCACCTGGCACGCGAGCAACATTTGTTATCTGCTACCGAAGGAGGAAATCGCGGAACTGGACAATTTGCTTTTGCAAATAGATACGAATCAAACATGAGGACCCTCAAATAAAACGATTGCCCTACATTTAGAATGTTTAGTAAAAAAAGAAATGGTAATCAAAATAACAAATAAAACATGATGAATATCTTAAAATATCCGGCAATCTTCATTCTTGATCTTGAAATTCTCTGTGATGAATCAGGTGCTTGTATCTATGTTTGTAACACAACTGTTCTACTTTATATTCAAAGAACAGTCGCCCCACGAACAGACATTTGCAACCTGTACGACAATGTTGACATGTTCTGTGTAATCCATGGAATTCCATTATAATTGTCAATCTTCATTCTTGATCTTGAAATTCTCCGTGATGAATCAGGTGCTTGTATCTATGCTTGCAACGCAACTGTTCTACTTTATATTAAAAAGAACAGTCGCCCCAAGAACTGACATTTGCAACCTGTACGACAACGTTGACATTTTCTGTGTAATCCACCAGAGCGACACTGACATTCCCTACATTCTGTCATTTATCCTAAATCTCTATACTACAGTAGTTAGAGAAAAGCATGTCAAATAACCTCCAAATATATCGTGAACTTTCATTATTTTCAGAGAGCAATAAGTAAACACACATCATTTTGACTGGTTGCGAACCGTAACTTGCAATCTACTCCCGTACCGTCCGTAGCCACAGTTATGATTCCACTCATAGGCCTTCTCTGCAGAATAGCGAATCGGGTATGATTCGCACTTTAGCAGTTAATTGTGAAAGATTTTCTATAGTTTTGAACTGAAATGAGTGTTAATATTATGAAAATAACATATTCAAGTACTTATAATATAAATTTACATATGTAGTTGACCTGATAAAGTAAATTTAAGCTATTATCAACAAGTGATCCAGTCAGCGGCAGCCAAATTCCAACATGTAAAAGTTAAGATGGGCTCCATGTTTTGTAAAGGCCAAAAATAATTTTCTAAACCTTCTACAATAGTAAAATTTGTTTCAGAATTATTAGTATGTATTACTTTTATAATACTAATATTTTTTTCAGATGGAAATTCCGAAAATATCTGCAATATCTCACAATTAACTGCTAAAGTGCGAATCAGATCCGTTTCGCTATTCTGCAGAGAAGGCATATGAGTGGAATCGTAACTCAGCCTACGGATGGTATAGGAGTAGAATGCAAGTTACCGTTCGCAACTACATTTTGACAGACTGTCTCAAAAATAAAGATAAAACACCGAGAGTTATCCACATACCAGTCATTTCAGTTTGACAAAATCGAAACAGAGTGCTACAGAAAGAGCAAAAATAATGAAAAGCAACTTGAGAATTAACAATTAATTAATTGTATTATTGTTCCTTTCAGTGCCAGAAAAAAACTGATCGACCGATGATGGCGTGCCACAAAATCAAATAATACAAATATCAAGCCACAACAAAATTGTTAACAGTTTATTTAAACAACTACAGCCATCTCAACTCTTGTGCAAACAAGAAACATCTCCGACATACTTTGTAACCAGCAAAAAACAGAATCTAAAATACAGCATCTGATAAAACATACCCAACCCACCTACTTTACACATGTCGCACGAATGAATATTATTATTAATCAAGGCGCCAACCAGTCTCTCATCTCTCTAGGATTTTTTGTTCATCCAACATTCAACTGAAATGTTAGCTTCACGTTTTCGAACCAGTCGCTATCCAAACAAAATACCACGAATCTTTCCCGGTTGTTTCTAAAATGGCGTCATCAGTTTCCGCAACACGATATGATTATCCACTTCATTCCTCGCCTGTGATCCTTGTCAAAGACTAAGGCACTACAGCGACAGTGAATAGGGAGTGTGTGCAGGCATCAAATGTTGTTCCAAACACTGTTAAACAACTTTTTGCGACACCATTCTCGTTAGTTGGATAAACATAAAATAAAAGATGACGGCACTTCCCAGGCGCGGATCCAGGATTTCGGGTTAGGGGGGCGTAACTATTTTGCAATAATTGACTATATTATCGAACGAACATAGCTCGTTCGTAGACCGAGCTGAGTTCGGGATAGCGGTAGGGG
Source organism: Conchocele bisecta (assembly GCA_029237695.1). Lineage (NCBI taxonomy): Eukaryota > Metazoa > Mollusca > Bivalvia > Lucinida > Thyasiridae > Conchocele > Conchocele bisecta. The sequence goes on along the minus strand of CM055272.1, from coordinate 56,217,065 downwards.
GGTCTGGGATCATTCCCAACCCCGGATTATTTTTGAAATCTACATCGCATTTCCTGCGTTCTGGCGCATTTTGGATCAAACATATTGACAAATATTGACAAACATATTTCTGGTACTGCTGCCCCGCGTTTATTTTTTGGCTGCACCCCCCAATAAACAATATATTCACAACGCGAACGTAGAAAGGTGCCTTGTAACTTGTAAACAATCTTTACTCGGCGAATTTTAGGGGGGGGGGGGGGAGGGCGCGCCGGGTCCGCCCCCCACCTGAATCCGCCGAGTAAAGATTTTCTAACATTTGTTCACCCTTAGTTGTGCATGCCAACAGGTAGATCACCAAAGTGTGGCCTTAGGGTGGAAATTTCATGAAATGTTATGTGTTGAGTTTTCCGTAATAAAACGTGCCCAAATGCCCCGCTACTAGACGAGTTTTCCCGGCCGTTCTTCAGCGAAAAAAACTGTAGGCTAGCAACCACCAATTAGTTTTACTATACAACTTAACCGATTCCTCCAAATATGGCCATTCTCTCACACTTTCACTATTCGTATGGATGCTGTGGAACCTACCTGTTCATAACCTGCAACCTGTCTGCACCGGATTTTCACTAATTAAACAATATGTTCACTTACTCCTAAGAAAGAAAATTTCAACATTGTCCTGTCCGCCATATTGTTTATCATCAAAGTGTCATGTGACGTAGTGTTCACATCACGTGACAAGCAGGCTCAGTAATTTCTTTTAAATGCTATAAATATGCTGGAAACTGGTGTTAAAAACACCCCAACATGTTTCTCAAGTAAAATTGGGCTGTAATGGATCAGGATTTACAAGCAAACTGGTCTGTGGCCTCAAAACGTCTGCACTATTTTTTTATACCGGACTACTAAAGCATACCCCCTGGCCGATGTGTACTATATATTTAGCACAGTGATACCTATAAGCGCATTTTTTTGCTATAATATCTCAATAAACTGCCTACCATTGTCTTGTCTGACCTATTTCGTGACAGCAAATGTAGTTTGACATTATTTAGAAGACTAACTTTTCAACAGTGGCAATTTAAGAATGGTCATATAATTATGGCTGTCCAGCTGCGGAAACTTCAGTTTCACCAGAATTTTCCAGAGTATTATTTTCTCATATATTTCTTAGGAAAAGTCTATATTGTTGATGCACTTGTAAAAAAATATTATAAAATAGATGGTGCTTGTCAAAAATATTGGCTGTTCCACAATTATGGGGTTAAAACGAAGTGTTAAAATGTCACAGGAAATTGAAACACGTGTGCCTGTGTTGACACTTGTTTCCTTAGGGTATAGACACTGCCTGTTAAATGAGCAATGCTATCCCATATATATTTCGCTACCGATATGCACTGCTCAGAGTGAACTTGGTTAACCTAATGAAAACATGCCGGCCAATAAGCATAGGAGGCGGGGTAAAAAATGCAGATTTCAAACGGGGCGGGTAAATGAAAATAAAGGTAAAAAACTTTCTTCTCACTCACCAAATGGAACAAATCATAGGTACATCAGGCTAACCAAAGACTCATTTTGAATCCGGGTTAATGTAAATGAAAATAAAACGTTTACCTGTAAAGATGTTGATGGTACGGACAATGATGTAGCTGTTCTGCGCTCTCTGTCGAGGCGTCCGAAACTCATTGACGAATGCGCCGTACCGCAAAATGCATCCGTACACCCCGATCTGTTTGATAAACAAATTATATCGACCGTATGAGGTCCAGAAGATGTTTAATACTGAAATAAACAGTCATCGCGCCTTTAATACGCACTGTAGTGGCGAAAATGGTATTTGATGCGGCCGCATCAAGAAAATGGGGCATTTGTTGGGCTGAGCGGCTAAAATGCACCCGATGTAGATATAAAGTAAATATTATAAACTATATGAAGAGGTTCCGTCAAGTCAAAAGGGTAGGAAATCAGGGAAAGCTAATGTGGGTTTGCAGCTGGGCCTTATGAGCACAACCAATCAGTAATTATGGTGCTTGTCGGCTGTTGGTAAACACAAACATAATTCTGCCGACGTATAACTCTATGCAAAAGCAGTCAAATAGGATAGCAGAGTCTATGGTTGGCTTAAACACTAAAAGTATGCATGAAATCAGACAAACTGTGGCCAGAGAGAATGAACTCTGTGGCAATAAACGTAGCAAGACGGTTCGAGTTGAAGGTGACTCTTGCTACAATAACCCAATATTCAATAGCGACAGTACACCATTTCAAGCGGGTACAATCGTGACAACCACTATGTGCGAGAATAATACCAAAGATAAATTAATCATTGGGGCATTTGTTGGCAGTAAGCTGTGCATAATAGGTAGTAAGCTAAGAAATAAGGGTGGAGATATCAGCTGCCCAAACCATCATGGTCACTGCACTGCCAACCTCGCCGAAAATGAGTCAATAGGTAATGAAGCGAAATGGAATGAAATAGTTACGAAGCAGATAAACAGTGACTTACATGTTAGTCATTACACGGGGGACGGTGATAGTAAATCACACAAAGGTGTAGATGCCGCTCAACCAGGGGTAACGGTAACGCATCTAAAAGATATCCGCCATCTGAGTAACTCCCTGAAACGAGAAATAAACAAGGCGCCATTTAGCTCGAATATGTTTCGTGGGGTCAAGAAAACAAACTTGAGAAACCGATTTGCTCTCTCTGTAAGATCCAGGTGCATTGCAGAGTTGAGGCAAGCACATGCCAAACATAATGGTAACTTAGAACAAATAAAGAGAATAATGCCAGGAATAATTTGCACAATAGTCATGTGTTTCAAAGGTTACTGTGGCAAGCAATGTTCACAGTATAGTTTGGTTTGCCCCGGGGACTACCGCAGGGCAAAGAACTACCTCCCCTCAACTACAATGTTAAAAATGACGGAGGATGATGTACTTGTTCTGAAACGGTGCATAGAAACTTTCCTTGGTCCTAAATCAATTGACAGTACAAAATTACTCACTTCAACTCAAAAATGTGAAGCAGCAAACCGTGCGTACCAGACATCAAATTCAAAAGCAACGACATTCACGCGCAATTTCCCCGGTCGAATTCATGGTACAATTCTAAACTTAAACCTAGGTTTTGGGGATGCTACAATACTGAAAACAGACTCAGTAGGGGCCAGCTTAACAAAAGGTTCTTCAGTAATCAAGCACATCCGGAAGATAGAGAAAAGTCGTGTACGGAAAAAGTGTCAGACCACAATGCGTAAACTAAAGAAAGCTAGGTATGCCGCGCGATTACGAAAATTAAAACTACACTCTGAGTTACATTACGCCAAGGGTATGACAGATCCTAAACCAGACTTTGCAATCCTGCCCCATCTACTCGAGCACCAGTATGCTTGCTAGTATGTATGAAAAGCAGCACTACATGTAAGGTTGAGAGTCTTGTAAGTGCATACTGATAATTAGAGTTGACTATCTGAGCAGCCATGTAGTACTCACAATATATCATATTGTGATAGCTCGAAACAATATGTGCTGTAAGAATTGTGATGTATCAGGGAATCCGATGTTTTTTACCTTCGGCCTTAAATTGCAACTTTCACTCCATCTTCCCTTAGCTGGGTGCTTATTACAATTAATACACAGTAGCAGAAAACAGCTTGCAGCGGTATGATATAATTTCTGCTAAATTTAAAATTTTGAATTGTTTTCTGGAAAAATGTAGCCAAGAAGTACTGGCGTAGATCCTGATCGCGCAGCCAAATTTGGTCATAATGTTTGCAAGTATCAACCGAGTCAATAAATAATGTTTATAAAAACGTTGCTACCTGTTGGGGAGCTATACACTTGATACCGGTTAGTAATCAAATACACAGTGCCAATTAAAGCAACGCGCCACTTTAATATGGCTGAACTAGTCAGTAGCAGGCTCATCTGGCTCTCTGATGCATCTCAAATCTGTGTAATTAGTATGTAGACATGTACATAATGTACATAGGTATACAGTTAATTTACCGTAATTAATAAAACAGGAACTATTAGCAGATACAGGGTGGATATGTGACGCCGTCGAGTGCATGGCTCAGACAGCGCTTTTCGCTATGGCAATTCTTTCGAGAATTATTTATAATTGTTGACTCAGCACTCAGGTGGGCCGGGTTAACACACAGGGAACAACCACATAAATGTGATATTTCAAGGTGCCTGGGTATTTCAAACACATTATGGTGTAACATGAATGCTACTCTATGTGTATAATAGTACTTTGTTCTTGCATCATTTGGAAATTTAACTTTAATCTTTCCATATTGGACTCGTACACCTGTGGTTATCCCGACCCACTTGATGCAACCATTTTCATTAAATAAAACTGATTTTCCAGCAATTCTGTCCTTTGTTCTCTTAATAACACTTGCTGTAGCCATGATTAAAACCGTTTAGAATTGTTTTCAAAGAAAGCAGACGACATCCACTGATGACCCGGAAATGCTTATAGGCTAGCAACCACCAATTAGTTTTACTATACAACTTAACCGATTCCTCCAAATATGGCCATTCTCTCACACTTTCACTATTCGTATGGATGCTGTGGAACCTACCTGTTCATAACCTGCAACCTGTCTGCACCGGATTTTCACTAATTAAACAATATGTTCACTTACTCCTAAGAAAGAAAATTTCAACATTGTCCTGTCCGCCATATTGTTTATCATCAAAGTGTCATGTGACGTAGTGTTCACATCACGTGACAAGCAGGCTCAGTAATTTCTTTTAAATGCTATAAATATGCTGGAAACTGGTGTTAAAAACACCCCAACATGTTTCTCAAGTAAAATTGGGCTGTAATGGATCAGGATTTACAAGCAAACTGGGTATGTGGCCTCAAACGTCCTGCACTATTTTTTTATACCGGACTACTAAAGCATACCCCCTGGCCGATGTGTACTATATTTAGCACAGTGATACCTGTAACTAGACTAGCGTCCAGTATCCAGTAATTTCTCGCTTTCGTTATTATATAAGAAACCTTCATCCACCAATCAGGTAAGCTGTTCAACTGCTACGTCATAGCGGTTATTTTTACAGCGCCACCTCGCGCCAGTAGGTCGCAGTAACAGGAGAGATACGCGATGACCAATTCATTGCATGGCTCTGTATAGGTGTCAGATAAGATGCGATATGAGAAATCTCAATATCACGAAAAATTGAAACGAACGGGAAATCGGTTATTAGGGTCACCGTTGTTGTTTTTAGCGCGGTTTGAAGAAAATAAGTGATAGTTTGTCATGTGACCTCTAAATGATGTCGAACATTGATAACAATTTCAGAGCTCATGCTGGATTCTTCCAGTTTCTATACAGCTCCTTCCCCTCTCCACATACATAATATGTCGAGTGTTATACAGTTTCCCATAACACCATTTACTACAATTACTCTATTTGAACTATTTAAAGGAGAATATACTAAAACACTGTCTATCACCAATTTCAGTTGGGCTCGAAGCTCAGTACTTTCAGTACATTCAGTACATATGTTTATCACGGCAGCACGAAGAACCATATCGATTGTCGAAAGGTTTTGATATCTTATCTCTCATTGACAGCCATTTTTATCACACCCGCTTGCGGTCGGCGTGATTTAGTCGCCGCTTTCGGCGTGCATCCGACATTTGCGTAAGAGATTTTTATAAGTACAGACTATCTCCACAACCCTAAGTCCGATTGACTTTAAACTTCACATACCTCATTATCATCATCCATATTTTCATTCTGAACGTTCATTTTTTGTAGATCTGCGTTAAAGTTTTTAAGTACACAGCATATCCACAACCGATTGACAGTCCGATTGACTTGAAACTCCACATACCTCTTTATAATCATCCATATTTTCATTCTATAGCACACCCATGCGGCCCTCATTGCCCATGGTTAAGGTTAAATAATTTGAAATTTGCGTTAAAGTATTTTTTAAAATCTGCGTTTACCAAATATCTCCATCACACTCAGTCTTATTGACTTGAAACTTCACATACCTCATTATCATCATCCATATTTTCATTCTAGATGATCCCATGCCCATGGTATACCATCAAATTACTTTGAAATTTGCGTCAATGTTTGTTTTGTACAATCTGCATTTAGTTTTTAAGTACCCAATATCTCCAACATCATAAGTCCGTTTGACTTGAAACTTCACATACGTCTTTATCATCATCCATATTTTCATTATATAGCCCAGCCATGCGGCCCGTATGCCCCCTCCCTCGACTTGCGTAGTATATCGGATGGTATATAGTTTTTATACGGCCGTTTGAAAAAAAAGGATGTGTTATGAATTCACCTTGCACTGGCGGGCGGCGGACGGCGGGCGGCGGACCGGCGGGCACAGCACGCAATAACTAGAGTTTTACTTGACGGATTGTAACCAAATTCGGTATACATGTTTATAACGGTACACGGAAGAAGCCAATTGATTTTGAAAATGTTTGATGACTTATCTCCCCTTGGCGGCCATTTTTAATTTTCGCACTCTGTATCATTGTCCACGCAATAACTCAAGTTCTACTTCACCGCTCGTAACACAATTTGGTATACATGTTTATCAAGACAAGATGAAGAACCTGTTGATTTTGAACATGTTCCGATGACTTATCTCCCCTTGGCGGCCATTTTTAATGTTCGCACTCTGTATCCTTGTCCACGCAATAACTCAAGTTATACTTCACCGATCGTAACCAACGTTTATATATATGTTTATCACGGCAAGACGAAGAAGATTTGTCACTGATATTTAGTGACTTATCTCCCCTTGTTGACTAGCCTTGCCTCGACGGGCGTATATTGTGACCTTCGGCACTCTTGTCGTATTTCCGTCCGTTCGTCCGTTCGTCCGTCCGCTCGTTCGTCCGTCCATACTATTTCATTAATGTTTTCGGGTGAATTATCTCTGCAAACGTAATTGGGATTGACTTGAAATTTCATAGTATTTATTTATCATGATCCATAGTTCCATTCCAAACAAATGACGTAGACAATAGTTGGTGGTCGGACCAGGCGTGGACGGGGGTATCAGTGAGCCCATGCTCGCTTGTTCTAGTTTAATATGATATTTATTAAACATGTTAAATGTGGTACATGTACTTAACGAGTTTGCAAGAAACGATGCTATGGAGAGTTTCTGATGAAATTGGTATATGAGTAAATATCATAATAAACTAGAAATGTGGCCAGTCGGCACACGAATTCCCCCGCTGGCAGCCAAAGAAAACGAGGCATATTTAAATTTAATCTTTATATTTAATCCATTTACCCGAGCGTTAAGGTTTCGAACACACCAAGACTGTGACCTTGACCCTGGGCTTAGCGGGGGCGGGACAAATGTGGATTTGTCACAGGGCGGTAGAGGACCATTGGAGCAATGCGTGTGTGAAATGTGAAGCAGATCGGAGCAAGGAAACAAACAGTATAAGACATTTACCCGAGCGTTAAGGTTTCGAACGCACCAAGTCTGTGACCTTGACCCTGGGCTTAGTGGGAGCGAGACGAATGTGGATTTGTCACAGGGCGGTAGAGGATCATTGGAGCAATGGGAGTGTGAAATGTGAAGCAGATCGGAGCAAGGAAATATAAATTATAAACCATTTACCCGAGGGTTAAGGTTTCGAACGCACCAAGTCTGTGACCTTGACCCTGGGCTTATCGGGGGCAGGACGAATGTGGATTTGTCACAGGGCGGTAGAGGACCATTGGAGCAGTGCGTGTGTGCGAAATGTGAAGCAGATCCGAGCAAGGAAACATAAATTTTAAGCCATTTACCCGAGCGTTAAGGTTTCGAACGCACCAGGTCTGTGACCTTGACCCTGGGCTTAGTGGGGGCGGGATGAATATGGATTTGTCACATGGCGATAGAGGACCATTGGAGCAATGTGTGTGTGAAATGTGAAGCAGATCCGAGCAAGGAAACAGAAATGATAAGCCATTTACCGGAGCGTTAAGGTTTCGAACTCACCAAGTCTGTGACATTGACCCTGGGCGTAGCGGGGGCGGTATGAATGTGTATTTGTCACAGGGCGGTACAGGACCATTGCAGCAATGTGTGTGTGAAATGTGCAGCAGATCTGAAGAAGGAAACATAAATTATAAGTCATTTACCCGAGCGTTAAGGTTTCGAACGCACCAAGTCTGTGACATTGACCCTGTGCTTAGCGGGGGCGGGATGAATGCGCATTTGTCACAGGGCGGTAGAGGACCATTGGAGCAATGCGTTTGTGCGAAATGTGAAGCAGATCCGAGCAAGGAAACAGAAAGTATAAGCCATTTACCCGAGCGTTAAGGTTTCGAACGCACCAAGTCTGTGACCTTGACCCTGGGTTTAGCGGAGGCGGGAAGAATGTGGATTTATTTACCCGAGCGTTAAGGTTTCTGGACGGACGTATGTACGGACGGACGTACGGACGCCGGTAACACTATATGCCCCCCTCACCATTCGGTGGCGGAGGCGTAACAAAAAAGCAAATATTAGCTCCCATTTATTGCATAAGCACATCAGCATACATTAAAGCTGTACTTATTACCCAGTGTTTTTTTATATCAATATCGTTTGCATATGAAGTACACCAATGCATTATGATGTTTTAACACATTTTATTTCACTGTTATTATAACGTGAATCCCCATTCTGTGCAGTAAGATATTGTAAAGGCACTTTGTCTCAAATGATGTCTCAGATATACAATATGTGTTTTTTTCACTCAAACCACAATAAATGACATTTATACCGCAACCATTGCTCCATGTATCATACTAAAGGGGGTTGAATAAATGTTGTTTATATCTGATGCAACCTAATATACCTGAAGTAGCCTAATATACATGAAGTGCAGTTTTTGCCTTTATTTTGTTTACCTTTAACCCCAAATCGCGGTCTCTGATTGGTCAGTCTCAACAGCAAATTCAAGATGGCGGAGAAATATATAAAATCGAAATCGCTGTCGATTCAGTTGAATTGTGTCTATTTTTAAAGTATATGCGACGTAACCAACGACACGGACATGTCCATTATGATTATAATGCTTATTATGATTTTAATCAGATACAATACCGAATCTACCTAGCGTGGACGCCGCCATTTTTCTTTGAATGACGTCGCTAGATTATGACGTATGAAGAGAGAATGACGTCAAAACATGACGTCATTGCGTTTATTATGCGGTATAAATTAAATACACGATTAGTGCCGTCGAATATAAAATATATTCGGTTTTCGCCCCGACAACTTTATCGGGGCTCGCTAAAGCTCGCCCCAATAAAGCTGTCCAAGGCTCAACCGAATATATTGTATATTCGACGGCAATAACCATGTATTTACTATATATCAACAATTCGCACCATTTTATTTGATGAAATTTCCAAAAAACGTTTGTTATATTCAAATATTTAAACTGTCCTTGAATTCATAATGGAAACGCCCATTCAACGTATTGCGTCCATATCCCAGTACATTACATTAGCCCCACGTGACGTCGCGCGACGTTGTTGATTCTTTAAAGTTTGTTTGACATCATTAGATTATGTGACGTTCATCGTCGTTGGCAATAATGTCACGCTATTGACCGGCAACGTCACTGTTCCATGAATTGCGACAAAACGACGTAAAACAATAAGATTTCTAACTTTTACGTCGTATATGGTTATTTACATCTTTGAAACTATCCGAAAATGCAGTGTAAATATAAGTAATAAAGCCATGGGCAGTTGTGTTTACTGTATTATGAAAAACAGAAAAACGGTCTGTTTAAAGTGCGTGGAGTCTGCGAGGAGTCGTTCGGACTCCACGCACTTTAAACAAACCAACTGTTGTTCATAATACAGTAAACGCAACTGCCCACGTTTTGTATTCCTTAAGTACACGCTATCGGTATTCCATAAAACACGGGAAATAATTTGGTTTGGCATACTTTGTCATTTTTGCTATGCAATTACCAGTATTGAATAATTGTTACATTTCGATATATTCTCATGTGAAATGATCATACATGTACCAGTTCTTCAGATAGGAATTAGTAATTGAGTATTGTTACTCCATCATTTCTGAAGCAATTGGGTATTTCATAATCACACTACTATTTACACAGCAACAGACAGCAATTATTGAATAGCTTGCTTCGAAATGAAAACATGTCTTGGCATTTCGTTAGAATTGTCTCCTTAGAGAAAATTCTAATGAAATACCAAGATGTGTTTTCATGGAAAATAAGAAAAATATGCTATATTTACGGGGCGCCATGCAGGACAGGTTAATTATGTGTACAAAATTGAGTTTTGTAACACTAAAAATCACAAAATTCAATTCTGTGTCACAAAATTCAATTCTGTCAATTCTGTGTCACAAAATTCAATTCTGTGTCACAAAATTCAATTCTGCATACGTTTCGTATACAAAATTCATTTTTGTTATAAAGGATTCAATTTTGTAAGACAGAATTGAGTTTTGTGAAGAAAATTCAGTTTTGTGGGACAGAATTCATTTTTGTCCACAAAAATTAGTTTGCGTAGGATAATCTATGTCATCTCTACGTTGATTGGTTGAGATCGGTCCTAGTCCATTTTACTAGATGGTGGAGTAGACTTGCAGGTTTAAATATTTCAATGCGAAAATATAACCCAATATATCAATATTATACTTCTTTATGGACAGTTATTTTGGTTATATTATGATTACAAATGAGTGGTCACACCATATAAGCATATATACTTTGAAGGAGAAATAAGAAAAATATTCAGAATATTCCCTCAATTATGTAAACAGGGTCAAACATAAAGTAGCCGGGACATAGCTAGACCTGAGAGCATGCCCATATATAGAGAATACCAGGCTAGTGTATTTTGATATCAAGTTTATCAGGCAAGGCTAGGAAACGCGTAGGAATTCCGAGGCTTGCCGAGGAATTCCTACCGTTTCCGAGCCGAGCCTGATAAACTTGATATTAAAATACTCTAGCCTGGTATTCTATTTATCAGGTAACGTTTTATGCTCGAAAATGACATTAGATGACGTCGTATTCTAACAGTAGATCTAACCTTGTGAAACAAATGGTATTGGATCTGTGTCAATTACTAGTTGCGAAGTTTACGTGTTCGCGCAACTATGTGTCTACATGCATTATTTACAGTATACACCATCTTAGTATCCATGGTATCTACACAAATACTACAAATGGTTTCCTCAAATGGCCCAATACACACATTATGTTTATAAACACAGACAGCAGTCAGAACACAGGCCACAGCGCGTGTATTATTGATTTAACTGGGGCAGATGTACCTTGCGATACACACGAAATGACGTCAGTACTCGCGGGAGATCCACATGTACATGAATTATGTGTACAATTATAACGCAAATGAGTTTAAATACGAATGGGTTTGTCAACGTTTGACTGTTTGGAGATAGTTGAAGCAAAATGGCAGAATGAAAAATGAATCATCGGCAGAATGAGAAATGAATCATCGACATTGAATGTGTAGATCGGCGACCGTGACCCATTTCTCCAGTGCAGTTTCTGACCAATGGTAGTCCTTCTTACTCTTACAATGCGTTTGTGCAGAATTGACAGAATTGAATTTTGTGACACAGAATTGAATTTTGTGGCACAAAAGTGAATTTTGTGACACAGAATTGAATTCTGTGGCACAGAATTGAATTTTGTGACACATAATTGAATTCTGTGGCACAAAAGTGAATTTTGTGACACAGAATTGAATTTTGTGGCACAAAAATGAATTTTGTGGACAAAATTGAGCCATGTCCCACTTGGCGCCCCGTAATATTTGTGGTGTACATATTGTTTTTTGTTTTCTGCCGGACGATAACTATACATGTACCACAAAATATGCATTGCTTTGTGATACTTGCTACTTCCCTGAAAATCCCTGAAAAAAATAAATTATCCTTCAATTGAAAATGTCTCCCTCAAAGTGAACTTAGCAAGATAAGTATACTTTGAAATTCTTGTGAAATATGCTACAGAGACACGGTGCCTTTAATAGTTAAAATGCGGGAAAAGAAAATATTCGTCTGCTGCTGTTTCATATTTTGCCTTGTTTCTTAATAAAAACATGATTTGGCAGCACCTTAGAATCATTTCCATTGTATTAGCCAAGGTATGTGTTCATTGATACAATTAAACATTAAACAGCAGACAACAATATTTAATTCAGCTTTGTAAGGATAAAATAAATAAACCGTTCCAATATCAGGTCGAATTCTGAATTGTAAGGATTAAATAAAGAAACCGTTCCATTACCAGGTCGTGCCCGAGCTCCGGGAAGCAAGTACTACGTCATAACAGAAACGGGTTCGCCAATCGCTGACAAAGAAGAACTGAATGCACGACTGGAGTCAGTTATGGACCGCGCTGTAGAAATGCTACAGATAGCTATTGAAGCAGAACCAAACGATTGGGAGCAGGAAATAAATAATCGTCAGGTCCGTGCTAAGAATGAGCGTGATGCCGCCGAGAACAAACGACGTGAGGCTTTAATTCATGGTGAATGCGAACTTCAATGTTTCAAATGTGGAAGATTCATATGTATGTCATCAGACGTAAAGAAGATTCAAAATTCCCATCATATTATCGTTGATGAAGATGTGTGCAATAGAGTTGTGCAGGAACGAACTCCAGTTTCCAAGTTTGAAAATTCGGAATTTAAATACGACGGCAATGTATTTTGTGCATACTGTGGAGAACGTTTGGGGGGTGTTTGTGAGCACGGTGGAATAGAGTTTCCTCTCATTAGCATAACTAGATTCAGAGTTGTTGACAGCAACGGCAAAGGCCAGATATTCGGCAAATGGAAGAAAGTCATAGGTTTTGTTGTTGAAGCCATAAGCAACGATAACTTACTGCAAATCATACTACGCCGCCAGCCGCCGTCAGACTAAAAGAAATACTTGACAGAATAATTGCATCATTTTATAGTGTGGCGTTTACTTCAAATATTCAAACCGTCATACATTCGACTACAGACTAAATGTAAATGTATAGACTAACAGAGTACCTGTAAATGTATAGACTACATGTAACTGAAGTAATTGACACTATAATTTCGTCATTATTTCAGAGTGGGGCAGAGAAGATGAATTTGATGTTGCCTTAGATGTCCATGGAAAAGTGACGAAACAAATACATGTACACAAGGAAGCTAAATATTTACATTTTAGCTCACCTGCGGTGAAGGCTCCAGTGAGCTTTTGTTACCGCTTTTCGTCCGTCTTCCGTCCGTCTGTCCGTCAACATTTCCCGACCTCTTCTTCTTCTGAACCGCTGGGCAGATGTTGACCAAACTTCGCGGGGATGGTCTATCTGTTATTCCTTTTCAGATTTGTTAAAATGGAGGTCGTCGTATAATCCAAGATGGCCGCCGTTGAGTTAGGTAACATTCTTAAAAAATCTGCTCACGAGCTGTCAGACCGCGCCGAAACTTGGCAGGAATGATCGATGGCCAATGCAATTTCAGATTTGTTAAAATGATGACCCCGAGATCAAACGGGTCAAGTAGTGGTCAAATTTCACATTTGATCGAATATGGTCATGTTATATTTCAAATCGTAGGTATGATTACGTCATCCAAGATGGCCGCCGAAAGGTCATCCTTTTATTATAGATTTCTTTATATTCTTTTCGTGAACCGTTTGGCCAATGCTGGTCAATCTTCACAGGCATGGTTTGTGGGTGAAGCATTTTCATATTTGTTGAAATGGGGATCGTCACATAATCTAAGATAGATAATTATGTCAAATTCTAAAATAATCTACATCTCACGAACCGCCAGACCGATTTCGCTGAAGTTGACAGGAATGATCCATAGTCAATGCTCTTTCAGTTTTGTTAAAATGATGACCCCGATATCAATATATATCAAATCGAAGTTATCGAGGAGATAATCACTCTGGAAAACTTGTTGTCGAAATCGAATGAATGCGTCATCCAAGATGGCTGCTGAAAGGTCTTCTTCTCGCGAACCGCTTGGCCGATACTGGTCAAACTTCACAGTTAGGTCCATTTGTCAGGTGAGCGATACAGGCGCATTTGGGCCTCTTGTTTGAGTAAATTCCGTCAAATAGTGATATTACTGCGGGAATATAAAGTTGTTGTACACCACTGCCTGCGCTAATCTTGCCAATATTTGTAAATTTCTTTATTAAAAAAAATACCTAAGCGTGCAGCTTGATTGGATGAGCCTGAGATGTGCTCAGGCACAGACAATCAAACTGCTTGGTTGCGTATTGATATTGCCAATAGATGTTCAGAAACGTTTGAATTAAGAAGATTAACGCAGGTGGTGGTTTTTATGAATTTCATGAACGCAGGAGACAAAACGGTATAGTAGGAGTCACAGGAAGGGATTGAATGCCGATAAATATAAATTACCAGACTACTGTCTGTTTCACGAAACCTGCCCAAATTGTACGGTCATATAAACAATGCAAAAACAATCTTGATACTATTAAATTAAAGCAAAATTTAAGAATGAGCCTTCTTTATATTTCGTGAAATTTGGGCAAATATTGATTTTATTGCGAAAATATTAAATCCCCATAGACATCTTCACAGAGTGAGGATGTTTCAGAATTACTGGACCGATTTTCAAAATTTAACTTTTGTTTTCTTAGATCATTTCCAAGCTATCTAGCCATGTTTCGGAGTCAATTTCCATTTTGTTTCGTTTTTTTACTCCTCCCAAAGCTCCTCCGCCTCCTTTACCCCCATAGACAAATAAATTTTCATAGACAAATAAAGGCTCATTCTTAAATTTTGATAAAATTTAATATTATGGATATAAAAAATGTTTTTGCATTGTTTATATGTCCGTATAATTTCGGCATGTTTCGTGAAACGGACAGTAGTGTATTTCGACACAAACTTTATCAGGAAATTGATTGTTTGAATGATTGCGTGATTGGGATTTTTACATCCATTCAACAGTGTCGTATACCGACGGGAATGTACCTGCATGGAGAGAGTACCATACATACAAATAAAGACTAGTGGGTGGCAGGTGGGAGCACGCGATGGGTAATTTAACGATCGGGGTTCATACTTACCGGAATTCCGAATGGAGACCTGTAGCCTATTTCACCAACATTGTAAAGTATACTTATCTAGCAAAGTATACTTTGAGGGAGAAATTTTCAATTTAAAGATAAATTTATTAATTTTTATTATGCTGAATTTATTACATTATCGGATCCGTTTTGGCTGTGATAATGTAATAAATTCAGTATAATAATTCTGCATAGTTTTATTCATCAAATATATGCAGTCGTTAGTTCTATATGAAATAATGCATTTTGGGAAAAATAAATGATTACTCCCTCAAAGCACACTTTGGTAGATAAGTATACTTAATTTTGCAATTGTGATGAAATCGGCTACTGGTTTGGCCCTCACATACGTCTTTGGCATTTTGTATGTGACAGTTGAATCTGGTTATACCCCTTATGTGTTTGAATATATTGTCATTATGTTGGTGTTATATTGTAGGTATTTTTGTAGATTTGGGTGGATTTCGTTGGTTTTGGGTAATTTACCTAGTTTTGTGCAACTACTAATACTTAAACATTACGCATGACAGAAATTGTCAGTACGCAACTGCATCCAAAGAACCTGGCGCCTGTTTCACTAAGCTTCGTACGACTAAGATGTTCGTAAGTGTAAAATTATGATAATCTGTAAATCTCACAGTAACACTATTTTCTTGTAGACAGTTATTGGATTGCATATGCAGCCTATGCTCAAGAAATGTAAATACATCAATTGATCTTTCCAGACGATCCTAAATTTGCACTTACGAACATTTTAGTCGTACGAAGTTTTGTGAAACGGCCCCTAGATACCGGAATAATCCATAGCACAGATCAATATGAACCGTTATTCAAGAACCTGTCGATTACATGCCCCCACCCCGGTTATAAATCCCAGTATGAAGTATAATGCACTGCTAAACTACATGTAGCCGCCCACGTTTTGTGATATGTGATTGTGACTGGAGAAATGGGGCTTATGGGATGTGACAAAGGTACATAATACACCTCCGTAGCCTTATCATGATCTATATTACTTGTTACAAGCACGACGGGTGTTTCATTTATCGAATTGCGAAACATTGCAGATCCTGATCAGACTGTGCGGTGCGGATCTGGATCTACACTGGTCGCAAAACCTTTAAATGTTATGCCCAATTTCCCCAGTCACATCAGTCGCATATAAATATCCAAGTTGTGTTGAAGGCATTTGGACGTTCATGACGTTCATGAATGTACACGTAATACGTTCAATAAGAGTGTTTTCTTATTATTTAGCAGCAATTTAAATGTATGTTAAAAACTTCATCAAGTTGATGAAGTTTTTAACATAAATCTAGTGTGCACAGTGTTGATGTGCAAACGGTTGATGAAGTTTTTAACATACATTTACATTGCCATTTGTTTGCAAAGCCTTGTTTGTTTTCACTGGATATGTATGTAGGTTTTGGCAATCCAGGTTGACGCTTAACAGAGAAAAACAATGGCATGGCCTTAGTTACTGTTGCTGCCGGATAATGATAAATACATGGGAGACTACTGAACTCACTGCACATTTAGTTGTTCTATTGGTTGTCTCCCTTGTAGACGGTGGAATGCCACTATTGTACACATGTGTTACTGTTTCAAGTCTAATTGCACTAGGAAATAGTAGTAACCATCAATACCACAAAGGTCCACCACCACCATTGGTTTTCCCTATATACTAACCAATGAACACACATTTCGGTATTCTCTGCTTCGTTCGTTTTTCGTACGGATGTTGTGGGACCTATTTTCCCATAACATGCACCCATTCTGCCATATTTCATCAAAATCCGTTACATATTAAGGACAAAATAAATGAATACGTACTTTGAATCGGAGGGCTTCTGTAAGTGTCTTTACTTGTTGTTGTTGTTGTAACCACGTGATCATACACCTTGCTAGTGGGTGGTTGGTCGGGCGAACTCGACGGTGTAAACTAGCTGTAGTGGTTCCTCCTCACGATTTGCCTGGTTTGGTACGTGTTTATCTTTGGCTCGTTTGTTACTTGGGAGTTGAATTGCGTTATTGACCAGTATAAAAGTAGTAAGATTGTTACTGATCCTACTGATTTTGGGAGGGGGGCAAGTGATTCTGGTGTGGCGAGGACTTGGCATCATATCAGGATTATTCTAATTTCAGGGCTGTATATGTAGTTTTTTTATTGTAAATATTCAGTTCTGATTTTGGGATTTTCCCCCCATTTGTACATGTACTTGAACATGTACTTGTACAGGTAATATGTGGTATTTAGTATTAAACCCATTGACTCGGCTTTAAATGACCTTAGCTGTTGATAGGTCGTTAAACACCAACAAACAAACAAACAAACAAACAAAACACTCATGTAACTTCTAGCATTAAATGTACAGCCAAGCTGTTGCAAACGACTTGCATGGTAGATTTCACACTGTTCCGGTCCTTTAATAAATATCGTATTAAATCATCACTCAGTTCTGTGACACCATGGGTTGATTGTGTTTATCGATAACACGAGTATATATGCATTTTCATGCATAGACATATATATAGTAAATACATGGTTTGTGCCTTAGAATATAAACTATATTCGGTTCAGCTTTAGACAGCTTAATTGGGGCGAGCTTTAGCGATCACCAATAAAGTTGTCGGGGCGAAACCGAATATATTTTATATTCTAAGGCACTAACCATGTATTTACTTTATACCGCAACCCATTTTACGTTTACGTCACGTTGATTTATGACGTAACGTCAAGTTGTCTGACTGACGTCATTACGGTCGTATTGGATGCGGAGGACAAGGAGCAGTACGGAAAACGTTTTATTTTAGAAATTCGCCCCAAAACCATGCTAGCTACCTTGGAAATGATCCAAATAAGAAAACAAGAGCTAGTTTGTTCAAATCGGTCCGGTAATTCTGAAATTATTACGAAAAATCGATTTGAAGTGGGACAGTTTTGACAAGGTGGAGGAGCTCGAGAAGCTGGTCGAAAAACAACTTTGTTTTAGAAATTCACTCCGAATCCCGGCTAGATAGCTTGGAAATGGTCTAACTAAGAAAACAAGAGTTAGTTTCTGAAAATCGGTCCAGTAATTCTAAAATTATTCCAACACTATTGAGGTGAAGTGAGACTTTTTCCGAAGCTATTTTGAACCCACTGGTCACATGACGAGAGGTAAAAAATTGAGAAAATAAAGCTAGTACGGCTTGTACCCGGTTACATTGTAATTATATGCAAACTGAGCACCAAAACAAAAGTGCAAGTTTATTATGCCACTTTGATGTATATATACGTTTAGTAGCGAATATAGATGATGTTTATTCGGCCCCCTTTATTAGGTTACTTCAGACGCTGGTTGCGGTATAAATGTGTATATATAGTCCGGAGTATGTATATATTTAGCTCCATATTACGCAACAAGTATTGTGATACGTACATGTATGTACATGTCGAATGTCTTGTTTCCATTGTTTTAGAAACCGTGTACCTTTGTTGATTTCGAGCTTTAGAAGTGTACATAGCTTATTTTAAGCGGCGCTGTAATAAGTGGAAGTGAATCGTCTCTTATAATTCTATATCGAATGGCAACTGTGCATGTAAATTGTATAACGGCTATGTACATGTATGTTATGTTGTACAGTTGATGAGACGTAAATAAAGAAATAAACTAAATTAAACTCATGTAAGATCCTCTATATATTTAGAACCAGGGGTCACGCCTTATGAGAAGCTAACATGACGCCACCATGTTACCACGTGCATTTTTGCACGCACGTTTTTGTGTCAAATTGTCAATCGCGTCAGTACGGAGCCTCACAGGGGATGTAGAATTCTTTGTTGTTATTACTTAGTTCCTACGAAATAACAATTCGTTCCCTCAATTTAACAATTCGTTCTCACGAATATTGACAATTCATTCCCACGAATTAGCAATTCGTTCCTTCAATTTAACAATTCACTCCCGCGAAATAACAATTCGTTCCCACGGGAACGAATTTTTATATCGTGGGAACGAATTGTTACATCGTGAACGAATTGCTAATGCGAGGGTACAAATTGTTAAATTGGAGGGAACGAATTGTCATTTCCTGGAAACGAATTGTTATATTGTGGGAACGAATCGTTATATCGTGGGAACGAATTGTTATTTCGTGGGAACGAATTGATACAAAAAAATCCATGTCCCCTGCAGGGCTCAGTACGTCATAATATCACAATTCGAAAGCTTGTTTAGGGATAAGGCTACATTCAAATAAACATGTGCACGTGAAGTCGCGGGCCAAATAAAAATGTGCACGTGATGTCGCGAGCCAAACGATAAGATAGTTATAGTTCACACATTGAACATCGCTCGAAATTACTTTATTCAAACGTCAATATATGTTCAATTTAGACCTATAAATTTTACTCAGAAATAGAGGATATTTCATGAGTGCTGACTTAATACGATTTAACGAGTTTCCAGATTTCATAAGAAACGAAGCGATGCCAAGTTCTTATGAAATCAGTCAACGAGTTTAACACATATCGTATTAAATTAACACATATGATTGATTATATTTCTTGCATAAACACATCATTATAATTTGATGTTGCACTGATTACCTAACATGTGTTTCTAACATGTTGCCTGTAACAGACTCCGTTGCATATGTCATATGTATTACACTATTGTCTGTTTCACGAAAGCTGCCCAAATTTTACGACTATATAAACAATGCAAAAAACATTTGTTTTTCCGATAATATTAAATTAAAGCAACATTTAAGAATGAGCCTTCTTTTTATTTCGTGAAATTTGGTCAAATATTGATTGTATTGCCAAATAACAATTTCCCCATGTTAAATCCCCATCACGGAGTAAAGATGTCTATGAGGATTTAACATGAGGATTTTTTCGAATTTCGGAAATACTGGACCGATTTTAAAAATTTAACTTGTTTTCTTCGTTAGATCATTTGCAAGCTATCTAGTCAGTTTTCGGAGTTAAATTCAATTGGTTTTCTTTTTTTTACTCGTCCCACAGCTCCTCCACGTGATTCCCCCGTGTTAAATTCCCATAGACAAATCAATTGTTCGTAATAAAATCAATATTTGACCACATTTCACGAAATAAAAATTAGACTCATTCTTAAATTTTGATATTGTTTTTGCATTGTTTACATGGCCGTGACATTTGGGCAGGTTTTGTGAAACAGACAGCAGAGCATTATAATTTGTATTACACTGTGTTATTAAACTGTGAACGACGCCCATGTTATGTAATATAGTTGTTTTCGCCGGATACACAATTGTAAAGGGTTAATGAAGTGTATGTCCAGCTTGATTCACTGACCACACAAGCTGTTGCTAGCGCAATTACGGATGCAAGTTACGCGACTCTTATATACGCTACCGTACCTGTGAAATGTTGCTGTGACTGGAGAAATGGGTCTATGGGATTTGCGACCAGTGTAGCTTCTGATCAAATAGCCCTCTCCTGTAGCCCTGACCAATATTGCTTGCCAGAAGCATGGCGGGTGTTTCATTGATGGAATGGTGAACAGTGGAGCTCCTGATCACACTGTGCGGCTGCGCAGACTGATCTGGATCTTCACTGGTTGTAAACCCCGTAAGCCCCATTTCACCAATCACAGTCACAAATAAGCTGTATAGTTAAAATTGGGGTCCCATCTGTTGGCCAGAACATGTTCATTATACGAATTAAATAAGTGCATAATTGTGTAACTATTCCATCAGTTTTAAAAATTACGAGTGTCCGCTATACAGGTATAACTAATTAGTAATCTTTAATTTTCTGACATAGACGCGCGGTTTTATTAGGTTATTTTTATATGCAAATGAGGCACGACATGTTTAAATTATTTATATCAACTAAATGCGCCATCTGAATAAATGTTGTATCAACATATTATAAAGTATGATTATTGCACATAAACAAATAGATAGAATAAATAACTGTTTCTTTAACATTTTAAGGAAACACGTTTATCGCCCCTGATATGAAATTAGCATTTCACGTTTGCTATAAAACGTATAGAAATGTCACGTCCGGTATTTGTTAAATTCATGTTCAATTTGCCCGAAATAATGTCATCTAAAGAACGGACGAACAAAATATGTCTCCCGATATTCTAACATAGTACATGTATGTGAGAGTCGCGCTTTAACTTGCATGTGCAAACTAGTCCACATAAAGTGCACTACGGTGCACTTTGGTGTGTATAATTATGTATTTCGTTCACTGTGGGTTACAATACCGTACGTTGTAGTTTTCTTGCTCGTTTCTCCTGTGTGCCAATTCAATCAATGAAGCTTTTAATTGGGCTGCCGGCTCAGAAAATGGCCCTCATATTTAATGGAAAATCAGCCATTACCATGCTGTGTCTAATTCTGAAAAAGAAAACAGTTTGTCTGCCAAAGTCAACATCTCATAGTCATGGGTCCGTGCTTTTTAAACTCTCTGAGCACGTCCTCGAGATCTGTGCTTGAAATCAGAAAGTTTGATTGACAGAGAATGAGCACATCTCAACCTCGGTCAATCAATCTTTCTGATTTTGATCGTGAGAAAAGCAAGTGATATTTCACAGGCCCTCAGCTTCGTCATGCCATTGTCATTGAAAACTGCCGTTATTCCCATTTTGTCACAATCAACGGGCCGTGTGTTCGCCAGAATAATTCGTTCCGTGTTACATGCATTACATGCAATGAAAGGACAAAGTGCTAATTGAGGGTTATGCAACGTACAAATAATCAGTATACACTAAGCCAGCTACTTTACAATCGAATAGAATACCACTAGCTTCATTGTCATCCAACAATACAACACGTCCGACAATATTGACCAATGCGTTAAGCCCTGACCAGCCTGCTCGCCGGGCAGGCTGATCTGGACAGGGGTCCGTTGCATAATTCTTGAGATCCATTTTGTTCGCAGTCGATTAAAAAATAAGTTGTACATATAATTCAATCATTATTCAGTCATGGCATATTGTTTGCATTGTTACTATTAGCTAATCACGGTTGGATATGGTAACAATGACAACAATAATACATGTTAACTGCAAAACGAGTATTATTACATGTATAATCAATAAGGAAACCATTGAAGCAGCTTAATTGATTAGCACATACATTCTTCTAATGGATATGTACTATGCAATAGTGTACAACGCAGTGTGATTCCTGGTCTTGACGCACATTTGAGCGTTCAGACCTGGGGCTACACTGGTCATAGTATAGATAGCATGAATTATACACCACAGCTCCCAATTGTTTGAATTGTGTGCGTGGGCAGTCACGTAGGATTTTGGGGCGTGTCCAGCCGGGGTGGGGAACGTCACGGCAGCTCATTCACACAGTCTAATCCCTGACAGCTGAGTACTATAACGGATCAAACTATATTAAAAACAACACGACCTCCGTCATACACCATACAGAATGTGTGAGTGCGCAGCCGAGATTGACCTCACGCTGGTGACAGGCGTTTTGGGTTCCCATTTGACAGCCGACAGCCTACTCCGCCGTACTCCGTTACATATCACAGCTTATTCCACCAACCACCATGTTAAATCGTTGTACTTGACACTATCGGACAACACGGGTTCTCCAATAGTGGCAACGACAACAATTATACATGCACATGTAATTTTGCAATTTATGAACAGTTGTTAAGCAATTTCCACCCCTCAAATATTACTTCTTCAAACTCATAACAACTAATATCATGTTTCACTCATTACCTATCATGTTATTCATATATTGCTAGAAATTGAGCAAGTTATTATGACTAGAAACTGTATATAGTTTATGTCAATAAATTCTTCTTCTTCTTCTTCTTCTTCTTCTTCTTCATATTAATATACGTCATTTGCGCAGTGTGTGTGTGTGCGTGTGTGCGTGTGTGGGTGTGTGTGTGGGAGGGGGGGGGGGGGGGGGGTGGCTAGGGGGTGTTGTGTGTTTCCGTGTTGCATACATATTAATTATTACGCATGAACTGTATGTCGCACGATGTACATTGGCCATCCAATTTTAGGCTTTATATAACGTCATTTGAGCAATGTGTGAGTGTGCGCGCGTGTGGGTGTGTGTGGGTGTGGGTGTGGGGGGGAGTGGGGGGGAGGTTTGGGGGGTTGGGGGTAGGGGGTGTTGCGGTGGCGTTGTGGTATCGGTGACGTATCTGCAGTGCTCGGCGCTGCCTCCGTTATAATAGTTTTGAAGGAAAAAAAGTTTTGTTTACTTACACTTCAATATAACGGATGTGTTTGGAAATGTCATCAAATAAAATGGTGCGATTATTTGCTGGGTTATTTCCTGCACATGAAGCGAATACCCACACAGTGTATAGGTTAGAACACACCAACTAATTTTTACTACATAATTTAACCGAATCCCATCTAATAAGGCCAGTTTTGAGGGCTGAATATATTTGTTCTCGATGTAAATATTCCGTTCTGATTTTGGGACCCCCCAAATGCAGCAGGTTACAATGGGATCGAACCCGTATGCCCGGCCTTACATTACCTTATCTGTTGATAGGCAGTTAAACACCAATACAAATAAGGCCAGTCTCACTATTCACTATTGGTATGGATGTTGTGGGACCTGCCTGTACATGACCTGTAGCCGGTCTGTACTGGTATGTAAGGTTCACTTACTCGTGCACGAGACATAAACGACACTTTCCGCTATATCGTGCACGTTCGTGAACTTTGACGCTTACATTCGTGAACGAGGTCGTGCTCTACAGTGCACTTTATAGCTCACTGTAGTGGGTCGTGAGATTTCACAATGTTTATGTTCCTGGTTACTGCAGAATTGTTTAGCTTTAACGTTTCAAGAAAATACATATATTGGCAACACAGGAAAATGATCTCCGATGGAGACAACTTTCAAACGCTGTCTAAACATATTTTCGTCGAGACAAAAATGGAAATAAAAAATCACTGCAGACAACAAAGTGTGTAAATGTAGTTTATATCCAGCACTGCCTGGCGTGTGGTTTCTTCTAAATTACACACTTTAAATTGTCGCCTTAAATTGCCAATTTTATCATTTCGATAATCAACAATGGCATATGTATTACCTATTTAACTGTTTAGCGGCGATGACCAGACCGCGAATATGACTTCAAAGGTACATGTATTGTGTGCGGTTTTATATGTCTGGTTAAATAATAATAATAAAATCTTTATTGTCCGTGGCCGATACATTTCGTTTAACTTTACTAAGCTTCCATGCGACCCTCTAAATGTAGCTTACACCAACACGTGTGCCCTGGCCCGAATACAATTAATTTCATAATATTTCATGAGAAACATGCAGATACCTGGGGCCCGTTTCACTAAACTTCGTATGCCTAAAATGTTCGTAAGTGCAAAATTATTATAGTCCGTAAATTTCACATTATCATTGTTTTTTTTGTAAAAATTATTGTATTTACATTTATTGAGCATAGGCTGCACATGCAGCCTATGCTCAATAAATGTAAATACATGAATTGAAATTTACAGACGATCCTATTTTTGCACTTACGAACATTTAGTATTACGAAGTTTAGTGAAACGGGCCCCTGTAGCCTTAGGGTGTGTTCCCTGTTCTACCCGACTGCGTGCTGGTAGAAACCTTTTCGCATCTAGTATGAGAATTTAAATTAAATGTCGGTATTCATATTGTCTACGTGGAATTTTGACAAAGCTATCATTGTCTGTTTATTCCAGCCCTAGCGAAGAATTATACATCCAACAACCAAATATGAGGCCTTACAGCTTTTATGCACATGAACTTATGTCGGTCGCAGCACATATTTTGCGGGTGGAACTAAAATTACGGGTCTTACGCCATAAAATAGTTCTAATAACTTAGCTTGATCGCCTTTTCAGTATTGTCTAAGGGTGCGACGATTAACCGCCATACTGGATTATTCTCGATTCGTAACTCTATGGTTCGGTGCACAAATACAAACTTCGATTTCGGTTCAGAATAGGTCTCACAATAGAAATCTATTTATCATTTCAGGTTGTCCAAACATCTATTTTTAACTCATTGTTTGTTGTTGCTGCTGCGAAATTTCCGCACTTATTTTTCGCCAAACGCTTACCACTCTAGATTAATTATCAGTCTATGTGTCATCCACAAGCACATACTGCGAAGAATGTCAGGACCTGGAGTCCTTTGATTTGGTAAGATGTGTTCTTTTTTCTTCCAGTTCCCGTTTGCACCCCACCCCCTAATTCAGGATCTGTACTGTTAGCCATTCCGTCCATGAACAACAAACAATACATATCGTAATCATAGGCTACTCGAGTGTGTTATTGAACTGCCACAAAACAATTCGTGGGAACGAATTGTTAATTCGTGGGAACAAATTTTTAATCCGTGGGAACAAATTGTTAATTCGTGGGAACGAATTGTTAAATTGAAAGAAATAATTTTTAATTTGAGGAAACGAATTGTTAAATTGGGGGAACGAATTGTTATTTCGTGGGAACGAATTAATAAAAATTAATTCTACGTCCCCTCCGCTTGTTTTATTGATACAAGTATTCTATGTCTATGATTAAAACTTGAACTGTATCATTGAGTAATGTGTTACGTTCCCAGAACCAAAACTGAAACCGAAAACACTGAATCGGCAGGCATGACATCATTCATGAATATGTTTATACAGGGGCGCCGGAAACATCATAATATTGGTCCGGCGAATCTACTGGGCGCCCCCGTTACCCACCCAAAGTGTATGCTGTTACCACTCAGTTGAACCACGGCTCAGTTGAACCGTCTCGCCGAGACGGTTAAACTGAGTGGTAACAAAATACATTTTTGATGATAAATGAGCAAAATTGCAGAAAAATATTTACATTCCTTTTGTTATATGAATTACAAATCTGTCAAAAGTATTGATCGGGCAGTGGCCGGAACTGTTCCGACGCCCCAGTTATATACGGTATGGCGCCGTATTGCACAGGAGGAAGGCTCGGAACTGTGACACCAAAACAAATGCCCATTAAACTTTTTATAGTAACCAGCAACTACAGCAACAACACCAAGAAGTTTATAAGAGCGAATGCGTATTCTTTATGTCCAGGCCATGGAATCTACGAGATGTAACGATTGTGACGCGCTTATTTCGAAGCGAGACGCCCTGTAACGAACACATACCGATCGAAGATATGCATCCACGGATCCCGACGGAGGCGCCGCATGAACGGTCGGTGACATTCCAACATCCATTTTCTATGGTCGTATCAGAACCGAGCGTCAGCGGAAAATCACAGTGGACTACAAACTTACTATTATCTGATTAAACCCTAGAAACAAAATTGCTACCCCGCTCCATACCTCTCGCGAGGGTAGCAATTTAACCACATCTCTTTAATGTAACACATGGACAAGTGATTTTTGCAATCGATTATCCGGCGTGTTTGATATGTTAGCGATATAAAACTGTCACAGCTGTATCAATAAATTATTAATAAAGAACATACACATACATAAATAATAAATAGCGTTGCGAACATGTGTCTATAATATAAACATATTCTAGGTGTGGCACATTGAAATATTTAGAACTAAACATGTTATGTTTCACAAAGTGTGCTTCCTGGTACTGAAATAGCGAACGGAAATGAATTACCAACTTATCTCCCCTCTTCATCATAGTCTATGGTAGTATATGGTATAAGAAAACACACAGTCCTTGGCCTTCGATTGAATAAATGGTGCGGGTCCTGTGGTAAATGTCATTTGGAGTCAATAAAGAGAAAATAAAAGGCACATTGAATATCTTAGACAGCATCTGAAACATCGTGTGAGACACAGTTCCTTTTACTTTGTGAATGCTGGGTAATTTATGGGCTATAAATAGTTCAAAACTAGCGGACAAAAAGTCATCATATTTTCTTGTATTTCTCACCGCAAATATCATGAATATGTCTTGGAATTTCAATTCTAATGAAATTTCAAGACATATTTACTGAGAGAAATAAAACATATATTTCTAATTCGTTTGGCGGATATTTTCACCGCTAGCATGAAAAGAGTTAAATACGTTAGGAAATCTAATTTGTCAGTTGGGTCCATTTAGAGTTCACATCATTAAACAGTTAATCCTTCTTAATTTTAGCCACTGAATTTTCACATGGAGTTCAGTAATAAACCACATTCGTGATTGAACTTAAGCGATTGATGCAGTTGTCATTCAACAATGACACGTACTTGTATGCCCTTTTGTACGATAACAAAACTATTTTCAGCCAAAATGCAGAATATAATATATATTAGTAAATACATTACAAAATAAAATATATTCGGTTTGAGCCTTAGACAGCTTTATGGGGCGAGCTTTAGCGAGCCCCTACAAAGTTTTCGGGGCGAAACCGAATATATTTTGATATTCGACGGCACTAATCATGTATTTAATTTATACGCATACTAAACTTAATTGTTTGATCGTGCGTGACGTCATGTTTTGACGTCATTACCTCGCCATACGTCACAAATCTAGCGACGTCATTCAAAGCAAAATGGCGGCGTCCACGCTATGTAGATTCGGTATTGTATCTGATTAAATATCCGATTTATTTACGATTGGCTGTACTTAGACTACACAATTGTCATACTAAGCATTGCAATCATGATGGACTTGTCCATGTCGTTGGTTACGTCGCATGTACAGCAAACATGGACAAAATGGACACAAAGTTGAACCGACAGCGATTGCGATTTTAAAATTCGCCGCCGTCTTGAATTTGCTGTTGAAACTGACCAATCAGAGGCCGCGATTTGCTGTCAAAGGTGAACAAATAAAGGCAAAAAACGGCACTTCATGTATATTATGCTACTTCAGGTATATTAGGTTACTTCAGATATAAACAACATTTATTCAACCCCCTTTATTATGCTACATGGAGCAATGGTTGCGGTATAAACCACAGTTGTATGTCAGTCCACGTGTCCACCACATGTACACGTGTACATGTATTTTATTATTTTAATGCATAATCTTGACTATAGCGTATTGATATATGTCCTATGTTTGTATAACTTTGATCAAGTGGCCAATGTTCTCGAGCCATTACACGCGTTACAGCTATTTGTATTGTATCTTAAATGTGCTTAATATGTCTAAATAGCCGACACTAATGTGTATTCAATATCGTAATGCACTATTGTAATAAATGTGCGAATCAGACGGGTACAATAAAACACATTAGGTTATCAGTATATGTTTAGTATGATGATGTGCTCATGAAATAAAGCAAATCTAGCATTTATGTTGATGTAATAGATATTTATTAAAGTTCCTTGACTGATTTATAAAGCAACTCAGCACAACCTCCATTCTTATGACATCAGTAAAGTCGTTAATACATATCATAGTAAATCATCACGCATGTTAGATCCTCTCTATATATATATTGCACTGTTTTTCAGACCTGATGAAATATGCCACTTCACGATGGGTGTAGGTTTATAGCACTTCTCTGTTATTTTCTGAACTCAACTCTTTTATGTCCTATTTTTGTTTGTGACAATTGTATTTCCACGTGCTGAACTATACGTAAACAGACATATACTATATAGATTACTGTTGATTTCCGATACAGTGGCGAGGGCAAAGGTCACAGGAAATTCCATATGGAACCATAATAGGTAAGGTAGATGTGTTACAAATGCAAAACTGACATTAGCACGGCGGTGTAGCATGTATGTGACCAGTGTGACATTAGCACGGCGGTGTAGCATGTATGTGATCAGTGTGACATTAGCACGGCGGTGTAGCATGTATGTGACCAGTGTGACATTAGCACGGCGGTGTAGCATATATGTGACCAGTGTTCGCCCGAAATATATTCAAACATCGTTCAGGCATATACTGAATCAATTTGTTACGTTTGTTGCTACGTATTTGCTAAAAAGGAAAATAGTGAGCACAGGCACTCAAATCATACATGTATCACACCAACAACGTCAAACATTCCATGGGAAATGCATGCATGAACAAGTCAATATCTTTCCCATCTGGGAGCGGCGGACATACGACGTATGGGTGAGTTTAGCCAGCCAAACTTGTTTAGGGGGCGGAATATTTGTGTATATTTACGCCCCCAGAAGTCCCCCCCCCGTGCATTGTATTGGTCTTCTTTCACGTTCTTTTTGTTATAGATATATAACATTTATTTAGCAAATGAATTGTGAACACCGTAAGCCCTGGTCTGACTGCGTGATTTGCATCCTGATCTGTGAAAACAGTAAAACCAGTTCACACGTCACAAGGACCCTTGTGTGAATCTCTAATATTTATAAAATTTGAGAAAACGTTGCATCTCTTACGAATAAAAAAAATATAATTTGTGCGAGGCTCGAACTCGCACTAAAGCAACGCAGGGGACAATAATGCTTGTGCTTGCGCAAGACTGGACAATCACAATGAATCAACTATTGAAATATTTTACGTTTACAAATATGGCATTTATTGTGGTTTTCAATCGGCTGTTTCACCAGTTGGTAAGTTAACTTATCTCCCAAGTTACCAGGGGCATACATTTTCAAGCTCTAACTCGCTCTAGATAAGGCGTCGATTCGACCACCTAAAATGGCTGCAAACGGCTACATCCCTAGAAAGCTAAAATAGACACAGTCCGCTGACCCCGTGACGTCACGTGCCCTTGCCAATTTATCGGATACCAACAGTACGTGTGGTGGATTCACCAGGTAAGATTTCATTTACTAATATTTAAAAAATGGTCTACATTATAGTTTAGACATTTCTGCCGTCCGTCTGTATATATATTTTTGTCTATACATCTGTCCACGGCATTGACACGATGTGTGATTACATATGCGTCACTGGCACAGAACAGGAGCTAGCAGCATTTGTAAGTCGAATATATGTACACTTATCAGCATGCACCATCCAAATTAGAGTTGTAAGTTCTACATGTAATAATTCCGCTGATCGCAAAATATCAACAAGTGCTAAATTGATGACAATATTAGAGAACTATTATTGATCGAATGGCGACCAGCATAGGCAATGGTCAAACTGCGCGGATGCGCAAATGGTCTGGGCTACGCTAGCCATCGTAAGACCGCTTTTCGTAGCGGATGTTCCCTGTGTCAAGCTATCACTTCACACAATGACCATAGACACACAGCATGTGTGGTTTACCGTGAAACACGACTTCTTCGTGCCCAGGTTTTCATATAGATGCAAACTTTTCTTTTGTCTACAGAGGTGTTCAAATTGCTTACAAACCTCTGACGAACAATAGAGTTGATGTGTAATCCTTGTTGCGTTCACATTATTTATTCGCCGACTGGTTCCTGTATTTCACTGATTCCTCCCGGTGAATGTATCATCGGTGATTTGACTGCTCCCTCTACACTACGGTACTAGGGTTTACGGGTTTTGTGACCAGTGTATATCCAGATCAGCCTGTGCATGTACACAGTCTGATCATGATCTGTACTGTTCGCCATTCAATCAATGAAACACCCATCATGCTTTTAGGTTAGAGAATACTAAATTGTTCAAAAGTAGTCCGGTATAAACAAAAATAGTGCGGGTGTTTTTGTGAGGTCAACAGACACAGGCATCACGGGACGGTTGAACATAGCCAACATTGACTGCTTTTCTGAGGGCGGCGTGACTTATACAAACACCAACCGCCTTTCACAATCAGTTAAGATGCTCTTGCGACAAATATTGAAAAATACTCGCAAATCGCGCGCCACAATAAAAATGCAGTAACCACAGATGTGTTGTTGGTCACCTGACTGATTGGGGAGCTTCTGATTGGACGAGGCCCCGGGCAGGCATTCCTGTGTTCTATGATAACGGATTACGTTGTGTATTCAATGCGAGAAACTATCTTATGGAATCCAGAGTTTAGAGCACTATGTCAATGTTTATTACTTACCTTCAGGCTCTCAGCCTGAAGGTAAGTAATACTCATGGATATAGTGATCCATCATATAACGTTGTAATTATACAATAGTGTTCAATTATTTTTTTATAAAGTTACCCCACCCATATATTTTTGGCCAGAAATTTCAACACTTCTGAATTTGTCGGAATTGTTATCCAGAAAACATGAGGCACAGAGACTTTTAAAGTGTTTCTACCTCACCTTCTACTATATCTAAATACGCCCAATTGTCTCTGCTAATTCTCGTGGTGTTAACTGTCAAGATGGCGGAGACTACAACCCCACGTGACCCCCGTTTTCCCGCCAGGATGTCACTCTCCGCTCGGACACACGCCTCCGCTTGTTCGGCCCTGGTCCGACACGTCCCCGCACGGTAGTGGTTATCTGGCCGGGGACAGAGCCCGGCAACTTCGTCTTCGGGCCGATTCGTCCTCGGGTCCTCGTGATCCACTACACCCCCCCCCCCCCCCACTTTATGATCAAGGAGGGGAGCGTGCCACCTGCTGCTGTTCCTCCCGCCGAAGTTCCGACAGGGGAGTTTGTCTCGATTATAATCCACCGCCGAAGTTCCGACAGGGGGCTAGTCCTGTACGTCTCGTATGGTCTGTAATGCACCCGCCGAAGTTCCGGCAGGGGCATTCGTCGGGATAATCCACCCGCCGAAGTTCCGACAGGGGGACTAGTATGGTGGGTTCGCTATTGTCCCAACCCGTACAATTGACGGGTATTCGCCAGGGAGATCTTCAGTACATGTTCCCAAGTCTGGTCCCTCTTCCTGGCAACCGCAGCACCCACCACTCCAATCAATGCCGGTGTCGACCAGCGTCTTCCTGCGACCCTGAAGTATGGCGCGTCAGTCTCAAGCAGTAGCCGGTCGTCCGGGATCCCCTTCAGCGCTTCCGTACATGGTCGATCAAAGGAGTCCACCAGTGGTGTGAAACCAAAGTAGGTATGGGGAAACTCCTTCCGCCAAGTGTCCACAACTGCTGGACCTCCCTGGAAACAGTGCAGGTGGATCCGCTGCTGGGCCGGGACATCCCTTCAACTGGTATAACAGTTGCATATTCGAGCCACCCGGCTGTTCCCTGGGTGGTCCCGTGAATGAAGAACCAGGACTGATTCGGGCTCAGTTGCTGTAGTGCCTTGTCCAGGATCTTGGTGTTGTGGGTCGGCCCAGCTGTCGGAGGTGCTGTAGTCCAACCCCACCTCTCCCAGGGCGATGACCCCAGGAAAGGCGAGGTGCTCCGCGAACGACGCGAGATCCCGCTCGGTGTAGCTGGATGCCTTCTTGGGGTGGAGCCCAATGCCGACCCCAATCCCCTCCTCTGCCAAGCCCGCTACCTCTGCCCTCGTCGGGTAAGTGGAGGGATCGCAGAAGATCGCCACGCCGGCAACCAACCGGATCCTCCTCCCCCTCAATCACTGGAACTGCTTCCATCAGCTGCTGCATGGTCGCAGTGGGGCTCTCCAACTTCGCTCGGAGCCGGTCGATGTGGAAGTGGCTATCAGCCGCCTCCGGTATCAGGTCCGGACGACGAACAGCACCAACCATTGGTCCCACCGGATATTGCGTCAGC
This sequence comes from Conchocele bisecta, assembly GCA_029237695.1. Classification (NCBI taxonomy): domain Eukaryota; kingdom Metazoa; phylum Mollusca; class Bivalvia; order Lucinida; family Thyasiridae; genus Conchocele; species Conchocele bisecta. The sequence goes on along the minus strand of CM055272.1, from coordinate 56,184,490 downwards.
AGTTGATTGCGATCCTTTCCCCCCAGGCAAGCGAGCATCAGTACCACGATCCTCCAGTGGCTGAGGACCGCCGGGCTGTTGATGGGCGCAGCTGTCAGTTGGGACGGCAGATCTAGTCCCATTATTTCCCCAACCGGGACGATGGCTTCCACTTGACGCTTAGAGATCGATACCTCCCCGGCGGCGATCCGCTGTAACTGGTTCAGGTACGTCACCAGACTAGGGTGGTCATTAAGCGTGCCCAGAATCAGGCTAGAGCATAACGTCAGCATGTTGATCCTCCTCCTCGTGATCTCCTCCGTCGGCAGGAGTTCTTCATCAAACACGCATGGGACGTGCTCCTTGTATGCATGCCCTGCTGAGTGGCTGACCACAATCGGGAAATGGACATTTCATGGATGTCCCGCACTGCCTTGTCGACGGTTCCTTTCGAGGCCCCTGTTTTCCTCCTCGAGGTGTCTGGAATATGGTGCGCTCTATTCTGCCCAGACGGTCCTTCACTGCCCTTCCCTGCGCCGGAGATCTCGCGGGCGACCTGTCTCGGGATCCAGACATGCCCTCCAGCCTGCGTGTCTTTGGCATCGACGGACCTTTTGATGAGTCTGGACCCTTGCGGCGGGGACTGGTCCATCGCTTCATCGCTCCCAAACCACGATGTTCCGGGCCACGGGTTGGTGCCTTCACAGGAGACCGCCTCTGGTGCTTCGTGCGGGCCAACACATCGCCTATGTCACGCCGAGTCGGACTTTTAGTGTTCCGGGGGGCCATAGCCTTTCCCGAGGAGGGTGTCCACTCCCTTGCGCTCCGACGGGGGCTCATCTTGCGTGTCGGTTTGTCCCGCACCTCTGACCTTGCCTCCTTGGGTCCCTGGCGGCCCGAAGCCTTCACCAGCGGGGGCGACGAATGCCTTGGTCCTCGATATCGTTCTTCCCTCGCCTCTCGCCTGGACTCTCTGGCCGAAGCCTTCACCAGAGAGGACGACGACTGGCGTGGGCGACTTCGTGCTCGTCCCTCACTGGACTCTTGGCTAGAGTCTCGTGACCTCAGGCGGGCCGAAGCCTTCACCCGAGGTGGCGACGGTTCTGGAGAGGACTGGAGGAGTTCGTCCTCCGCATCTGCCTCCAGGTCCAGTCGGTCTTCCTCGGCTACTTTTTCCACCTCCATGAGGACCGGTTCCTCGCTTTCCACGGCGGCTTCTGGCGATGGTGGGGGCTGCTGGTGGCCCAGATCAGCTCGCTGGACCTGAAGGGTAGAATCCTCCCGACGGCGAGCATCACGGCACGGTGAGGTAGACATATCCGGCATCGCACTCTGTCGCCGGGAGCGCCGCTGTAATTGGCAAACGTTAACGTCAACCCACCTTGTGTCCATGAACCCTAGCATGTCCGCTTCTCGGGCCACCGACTTCCGCCACCTGGTGTTGCCATTTCGAGTCGCCAGCCGTACTTGCCCGAGGATCGCCCGGACCCGCAGTTCATTGGTGGCCTGGCACATCAGGAGCTGCTGGACGAGGTCCCTCGGATCCCACAGATTGCCCCGCTCCGTACCCACATCCACATCCCGGATGACTCGCGCATATTTCTTCATGATCTGGAAACAGAGGAGAGTGATCACACACGGTACATGTGCCTGTTTGACATAGCACAGGAATTATTCCCATACATGTTACGGCCGGCAGGACCTACACCAGAACTTGTCAATCAGCAGTGCTTCAGATGCGCTCACGTCCACACACAATCCATGGAACCATTCATCGCACCCGTCACACTGGATCATGAACCGTCCCTGCCAGGGTCTCCTGCAGGAACAGTATAAGGTATCGTCACCACTCTGTGCATCGGCCGCACCTTCTTGATTCTTCCGCCAGTTTTCGATCCATTCTGGAACCCCACGATCACGACAGGGTTTCATCCTATCATGGTTGACAACCAACAGGGATTTACGTAATCGGACACGGAACAAGGAAGCTGTTATCTTCTCAACGACGACTGCCGGGCCTTTCCAGGGGAGCTGAGCTTTCGGCACTTGCCCTTGAGGGTGGCCGTATCAAGCAAATACACCGCATCTCCTGCCGCATACGTCCGCTGCAAGAGCCTAATGTCATAGTCCCTTTTCTCATCCGCTTCAGTGATGCTCGCAATGTGTCCTGTGCTGTGTTGTGCGCTGCCTGAATGTTGTTGATCAATGTAGCTACATATTGATCAACACTCATTGGCTCACTTTTTGCTTGCGGGAACATCATATATGCCGGGATATTTACTTCCCGTCCCAGCATTAGCTTGTTCGCCGTGAACCCTGTGCTTCGGTTCACACAGCTCCTCAGCGCCCCCGCTATCTGTTGCAGATGCCTGGGATTGATCCTGGGAATCCGCGATGTAGCAGCGGACCGCGTCCATCAGAGTCCGATTTAAACGCTCTACCTGCCCATTCGCCGAGGGCCGATATGGTGTTGTACGTGCTTTATGGATCTCTAAGGCGTCGCAAAGAGCCGTAAACAGCTTCGACTCAAAATTGCGTCCCTGGTCCGTGAATACCTGGTAGGGGTATCCAAAACGGGAGAAGAAGTTGTTGACTGCTGCCCTCGCCGTGACTTCAGCGGTCTGAGAAGGCAAGGGCACGCACTCAACCCACTTGGTGAATTGGTCCACCATCATGAGGACATGCTCGTTTCCACATGGGGTCTTTGGTAGTGAACACGCTCCATCGGTGCCCCAGCCTGGTACTCCTGCATTGGATTGTGGCCCCTTACTGGCTGACTTTTTGTTTCTATTACAGGTAGCGCACGAGGATATAAAACTGGCTATGTCCTTTCCCATGCCATACCAGTAGAATCGTTCTTTCATTTGCTTCTTGGTCCTGTCGATACCCTGGTGTCCCGAACTGGGTATATCATGGTTTGCAACCATTACCTCGAACTTCATTGACTCCGGTACCATCAAGTCCTTTTCTGTTCCTTCTTCACGCTGCCGGTATATTATGTCATCTATTAAACTGAACTGCTCTTTATTCAGCCAATAGGCCTTAGATGCTGGGCTCGCCAGAAATAAATCTCTTTCGCTAGGGTGGGTCGAGTCACTTAACCATCCCAACAGAAGGTTAAGACTAGAGTCTTTGCGCTGAGCCTTGCAAATTTTCTCCACTTCAAAGCCCCAGCACGCGTAGGTCACTGGTTGCCTCTGTACGTTCACACCGCACACTTGTACGTTAGTTGCCCCCTTCCAAGAGAGCACTTCAATGTAGACATCCCTGTCTCCTTCCTCCATCCTTTCTGGCTTTACCACACCCTGCTGTATATATTTACCACAGAGCACATCCTGTGCGCCTGGTTGATTTCTCCAAAGTAGATCCTTCACACTTAACTGGTTAGAAATATCTTGTGCATCAGCTGAACAATCAGGAGCCTTCCACTTCTCTGCCTCAGGAACAATCTTCAGATCCGGAAATCCTTGTCCCCCAGGACTGTCAGAGTGTCAGGAGACGTAATATCCTCCCCTAGTCTCTTCACCTCAGGAACCGCCATCAGATCTGGCATCCCATGTCCCACCGTGCCTTCCAGAGAATTCCCAGCTCCTTGTTCCACCCTGTTCTCCGCCACAGGAACAATCTTCAGATCTGTAAAACCAGATTCCACCGGGACTGTCAGAACGCCAGCGGCTGTACTCACCACTGGTGTCTTCACCACAGAAACCACCTCAGATCTGGCATCCCATGTCCCACCGGGCCTTCCAGAGAACCAGGAACAGATTCCGCAGCCAATGAGTCCGCCAATTTTCCTCGACCATCACACCTTACTTCTGTACGATCGGGGCTGGCCATGCCCACTGTATCAGAACAAGATCCCAGTGATGTCAAGGGAACCGCGATATCAACTACCCGGGTAAACTCTCCCCACTATTTACAACCGCCGCATGGAAGATCGATTGGCTTTACTCCCGCTATATAAGCATCACACTCAGGGTTCACCTCCGGTTTCCTCGAAAGTGAGTCCGTTCCGTGTTTCTTGCCAGGCCGGTGCCGAAGGATCATGTTGTACTGCGACAACTCCTCCATCCACCTTGCTAGCTGTCCTTGTGGCTGCTTGAAATTTATCAACCAGGTCAAACTCGAGTGGTCGGTTCGCACCAGGAATGGTCTGCCCAGGAGATAGTCGATATTGTCTGGTAAACCGGACTAATCGCTAATAACTCTCTCCTAGTTACGCAGTACATTCTCTGCTCTTTAGTCAGGGCAAAGCTACCATATGCCACGACTCTCTCAACACCGTCCTGGACTTGTATCAGTTCACATCCAATTGATACATTTGAGGCGTCTGTATCCAAGATATATTCGTCCTGCTGGTTCGGTAATGCCAATACCGGTGGCTGCTGTCAATGCCTTTTTCAGCGCAGCGCAGCGAACGCCTCTGTTGCTCCTCAGTCCACCGGTATTTGTTTTTCCCACTATGGTGTACAGTGGTTCTGCGAGTTCCGAGAAATTTTTTACAAAATTTCTGTGATAGTTTGCCAGTCCCATAAACCGTTCGACTTCTTTTGAATGTTTCGGCTCTGCCCAGGAAGATACGGCCTCTGTGTCTTTTGAGGTCATTCCTAGCTCGTCCCCACTGACTCTCCTGCCAAGGAATTCCACCTCCCGTTGGAAGAATACACATTTCTTTGGCTTCAACTTTAGCCCGTACTCCTCCAAACGCTGCAGTGCTCCCTGCAGATTGGCCAGATGGTCGTCAAAATTCTTTCCTATTACGAGGATATCGTCTAGGAAGGCCAGAATTGTATTCCAATTCAATCCCCGCAATACCAAATTCATGACTCTGGCGTAAGTCGCTGGTGCGTTGCAGAGCCCGAAGCCCATCTTGACGTGCTCAAACAGGCCATATTTGGTATGGAATGCCGTTTTGCTTCGGTCTCCCGGTTTTATTCCAACCTGCCAGTATGCGGAGTTCGCGTCCAGTTTCGAAAACCAGGCATTTCCAGACAGAGTATCAAGACAGTCGTCGACCAATGGCAACGGGAATACGTCCTTCACTGTCACGTCATTCAGTGCCCTGTGGTCGATACACCACCGCACACTACCGTCTCTTTTCCTTATGAGAACAGGCGAAGATGCCCATTCCGAAATGGATTCCTGGATTACTCCTGCCTCCAGCATCTTCTTTAGGTGTGCTTCTTCTTCACCCACAAAGCAGGCTGGTGTTCTCCGCATACGATGTTTAACGGGTCTGGCATCTGCTGTGTCGATGTTGTGTTCAATCTCAGAAAAATGTCCAAGATCAAACTCATTTTTGGCGAATACACCCTCGTAGGTGGTCAGCAGTTCAGCGAACCTTGCTTGCTCTGGTACTGTCAGATGATGCACCGAATTATGGTATACCTCCTTCAGGTGACCCAGCACTTCTCTAATTACATCCCCGGACCTCTGTGCATCCGAGACCGTGTTCACACTTGGGTGCCCTGGTGGCTGCTCTTCCCTATTATCGATGCTATCGATATCTACAGAATACGCCCTTGCTACAACTTGACCCTTTTTTAATAGCTTATAACGATCTGTGGGGTTGGCTATACACACCACTGGGTCTGAGCCTCCTTTGCGCAAGACTCTTGGTCCAAATATATCTGACTTGAAAGACGGTTCGACTACATAATCCGGTAATTGCGCGTCCATGACACAGTGTAGCTGGATGACTGAATTAGGTGGTATTACACGTCGCTTCGAAACAGTCACTCTGGCAACCTGCGGCAAACCCTCCGCCTATCGGACATTCATGTCGATTTCAAAGTCATCATATTTTAGGGTGCCTTTACCCATGTCCAGAACTGCTGAACCCTTGTGGAGAATGTCTAAACCCATTAACATATCTTGTTCAATGGGTGCCACATAGAGTGGTCCCTTGTATGTGGAATCACCAATTGCCAAGTTGAACGGGCCCGCAATAAATCCATTTATCGACATCTGTCGACCCGCAGTATCCAGACGCACATCACGTAGCTTCTTTGGTTGAACGTTTCATCAAAGTGTATACCTTATCAGATACAATTGTCACCTCCGCACAATAACCACCAGCGCTTCGACCAATAACTCGTCAATTTTCACCGGTACAGTGAATGTAGATACGGATTTCAGCATGCATACTTTCACTATTAATGGTTCGCTGCAGGTCTGTTTGCCTCCGCCATGCTTCCCATCTGCATTCGGAACCCCAGTCACATTGTTTGACATCTGGGTCGTTTCGCTGTTGTTCTGCTGTGCCGTTGCTTCTGTGGCCGAAGTGCTTGGTTGGTTGCTAGGCATACTATCAATCGTTGCCATGGTTACACCACTGTGTAGTGATGTGCCACCTGAGCCACCCGTCGCCATGGAAACGCCCGTTGAGCCACGCGACAACTGCTGGGCCACCGTGGCTACACCGCCGCTAAGCGATGTACCATACGCCTCGCCGGTCTCCGCTGCAGTGGTTACACCACGGTTTAGTGATGTGCCACCTGAGCCACCCGGCGCCATGGAAACGCCCATTGAGCCACGCGACAACTGCTGGGCCACCGTGGGCTACACCGCCGCTAAGCGATGTACCATACGCCTCGCCGGTCTCCGCTGCAGTGGTTGCACCACGGTTTAGTGATGTGCCACCTGAGCCACCCGTCGCCATGGAAACGCCCATTGAGCCACGCGACAACTGCTAGGCCACCGTGGCTACACCGCCGCTAAGCGATGTACCATACGCCTCGCCGGTCTCCGCTGCAGTGGTTACACCACGGTTTAGTGATGTGCCACCTGAGCCACCCGTCGCCATGGAAACGCCCGTTGAGCCACGCGACAACTGCTGGGCCATATTGGTGACACCTGCGAGTAAACGGTCATTTATTTCCCGCTCGAGCCCTTCTCTGGGCCCTGTTTGCTCGCGGATCGGGTATCGGCCCGCTGACCCGATCCGTTCCCGTTTAAATCCCGACTTGGGCCAGCATTCTCCCTTGGGCAATCTCGTCTGAAATGACCTGGCTCTCCACAGCCATATCTCCCCGTGCAGGCACCGGGGCGGGATCAACTGATCCTGAGAATAGTGCTGCAGTAGCCATTGCTTGTCGTAAAAGGCGACTAAACTGGCTTAACGATTGGGTTCATACTTTCCGGAACCCACTATACCGGATTTGGCCCTCATGTACATTTTTGGCTTTCTTGTATGTGAGAGTTGAGTCGGGCTATGCCCCATATATAAAAGTAAGATTAGCGCTAATCCTATTACTTTTAGGGATGGGATAAATGATGCTGGTGTGGCGAGGGCCTGGCATCAGATCAGGTTGTTCTAATTTCAGGACTGAATATATATTTTGATTGTAAATATTGAGTTTTGAAGTTGGGATTTACCCCCCTCGGACAGGTGGATACGGGACTCGACCCCGTTGACCCGTCTGCGTGTAGACTCCCTGAGGCTTGTACCTCTATGTCAGAAAAGCGGACGTTAAACCCTATTCACTCACTCACTCACTCCACAGCCATAACAGTTTCGCGTATTACTCCGGAAGCGCCTACGCCCCCTCGCGGGTCCACTGTTGTTTATCATTGCCAGTTTTTCAACCAACTTACCGACATTTTCCTGCAGTTTCTCGATTGCATAATGCATGTCTTTATTTGGTGTCGCGTCATTTGGCTGTCTGTTGTGTTGTATAGCGTATACCTGGCTGTTTCCTTCCTCATCTACGTAGTTTTCCGCAGCTGTCCTGCGGGTCTTTGTATCCTGCCTCCCAAATGTCGCTTGCCGTGTGTGCTGGTATAGTCGCCTTACTTCGTTCATAGCCTGTTCTATGGTTGCAGGCTTCTGCATACAAACATGATGGCCCGCCATGCTGTCTTGCAGGCCTTGGCAGAAACGAGATATCGCTTGCTGATTGGAGTACTGCTCGGGCAGTTCTGCAAACGCTTTGTGGCCATCGTTAGTACACGGTCTGCCCAGTCTTCTAAGGTTTCGCCCTTATTCTGCGTCGCTTGCTGAAAGCGAGCTTGGGCGGACGCTGGGAGCTCCTTAGCACCAAATCGCTCGCTCAACCTGTGCAGCAATTGTCTATAAGCCATTGCTGGCTGCCGCTCAAGCAGCGTCGCGCAGAAATCGCTAGCCTTGCCAGTCAAACACCAGCATAAGCTGTCCAAACACTGGTCAGCGGTCCAACCCGCGCTGAGGCGAGAACTTTTGCTCGAATGCCATCCAGTTGCTTTTGCCGTCGTACTGCAAGTTACGTGGTAAGGTATTGATGATATTTACGGCCCTGCGAGGCCGCCCATTAACATGACGTGGTTCGTCGTCATCCATGTAACCGTGGGGCTCGCGATACCCCTGGTAATCTTGCCTGTGCAGATCTGGCACTGCTTGAGTACGTGGTCTCACAACCGGTGTTTGTTCCACCGGTCTCCTCGGTGGTCTCGGAGTCGTCTCCTCAGCCAGCTTGTCTTGCGTCATCCATGATGTGCGGGGTTTGACATCCAGAGTTTGTTCCGAATATGACACCGGATCAGTGTCTTCAGCGTCAGACTCGAAATCAAACAATTTACGTCGACTTGTGTTTGTGGGCGTCTGCTGTACCGCGTCGGCACGTTCGGCCAACGCGGGGTTGTAGTCCCCTCCAATAGGTGTGGCAAACTCGTTGTTCGGAGTGAAATCCAAATATTCCAGGGTCTGTCGCGGAAGCCGGCCCCTGACCAGCATAGTCAGGAATTCAGGGGTCATGTTACCCCTGGAGATACGGAGTTGCTCAATTGCCACAGCGATGTTGGGACCTATTCCTGGAATGGTCCTCAGCTCCTCTGCTGTGGCTAAGTTGACTAGCATCACTCCTCCGGTGGCCATCTTGTTTTGTTGTTGTTGTTGTTGTTTTTTTTGTTGTTTTTTTACAAAAATAACAAACGATAAATGTTTCAAATACTTTAATAAACGGTTTTTCTGGATCTCAAATACAATAAAACAAAACGGAATTTGGTCAGAATGGGAGAGAAAAAAATAAATAAATGTGAGGCCCTAACCCAATTCAGAAAAAAATAATTTTCCCGTTATTGTCAGCGGATTAGCCAAGTAAAACGAACGGAAAATACGTAGGATCTTTCAACCGCACTTCTGACACCACTAAAGTGTTTCTACCTCACCTTCTACTGTATCTAAATACGCCCAATTGTCTCTGCTAATTCTCGTGGTGTTAACTGTCAAGATGGCGGAAACTACAACCCCACGTGACCCCCGTTTTCCCGCCAGGATGTCACTCTCCGCTCGGACACGCGCCTCCGCTTGTTCGGCCCTGGCTCGACACGTCCCCGCACGGTAGTGGTTAGCTGGCCGGGGACAGAGCCCGGCAACTACGTCCTCGGGCCGATTCGTCCTCGGGTCCTCGTGATCCACTACACTTTGTTATGTCTTGTTCTATCAATTGTAACACCACACCATTTGCTGAAAATGATTCCAAAGCGGAGTCATAACCACATCAAATTTTCGCTACAAGTGCCCGAATAATACCTTAAATTCTGACGCGAAACCGTACCGGCGTGACAGCATAGCATGCGACATTTTACAAGATGTCAAAATCAACCGGAGCTAACATTCAGTTTTGTAGAATTAGGAAATACTCTAAAAAATACACCTAGTCAAGCCTCCCAAAGTCAAGAAATATTCATAAACCTATTTTTCTAGACACACTGGTGAACTTGCAGGGTCGGTAATGAAGTATATAGAAAATCGTCCACTCCTGTTTAAAGCTAGACGCCCACTGTCCCGTGAGACCTTAATCATCTTAATGAAAAAAGTTTTTTCCCCGAAACTGCTTGTCTCGCTTTATATTGCTAATTTCATCAATTTTACGTAAAAGCTGCTGTCGAAATGGGGGAAGGATATCGCCCACCCCAAAATGGCGAAACGCGAAGTTTCCTTTCGGTGTATCGACTGCAAAATACCATGCTTACCTCTAGCCCTGCTGAACCCTGCATATTTTAGGGAAGTAAACTAAAACGGCTGGATGTTATCTTGGGACATGTTCTTCTGTCAAACAATACTGGTTAGAGGTGAAATATGACACCTTGAAAAGTCAGACTTTTCCTTTAAGCCATCACGGGACGGTTGAACATAGCCAACATTGACTGCTTTTCTGAGGGCGGCGGGTGACTTATAAAAATCACCGCCTCTCACAATGAGTTAAGGAGACTCTTGCGACAAATATTGAAAAATACTCGCAAATGAAGTACAAATCGC